>CM033329.1:46339828-46497984 GCA_019359835.1 Pharus latifolius | reverse complement strand
ACGGTTGTTATCTCAGAACCGTCTCTGATGATGTGAGGATCCCAGATGGTTTTGACATCAGAACCGTCTGCGAAACTCAAATTATCAGAGACGGTTCTGAGATTAAAACCGTCTGTGGTAGTATGAGTATCAGAGGCGGTTCTGATGTTAGAACGGTCCGTGAAGTATGAGTATCACAGACGGTTCTGATGTTATAACAGTCTGTGTAGTATGAGTATCACAGACGGTTCTAATTTTATAACAGTCTGTGAAGTATGAGTATCACAGATGGTTTTGATCTTATAACAGTCTGTGAATGGAGAGATCACAGACGGTTGAAAACATCAAAAACCGTCTGTGATAGTACATGATTATCATTGACTCGAATATCACTGACGGGTAAGAACCGTCTGTGATGACATTTTTGACCCGACTGTGATGATGAATTCTGTAGTAGTGAATATTAAACCACACCAGGGAGTCATTGATTTCTAGGGCTTAACAAGCAACAATTCAATATACTTGTGCTAAGCCAAGATTTATTCAAGTTGTCATTTAATTATCAAAGATGTCATTATCCAAATTAACTTAAATCATCAGGGGTTTATCCAAATTGTCATTAATCATTAAAACCTAGATCGACCTAGATCCAACAATCTCCCCCTTTTTGATGATTGATGACAACAATCTCTATGAATCCAAAATAGATTCTTCAGCTCCCCCTCAATATATGCAATAATATTTCGGAATTAAGCAAAGCATTTAATCATTTAAGTTAAGAGATATGAACGACAATTGAGCACAAGTTCAATCAAGTCATCTTCCAAAACATCAACCATCTCAGTTTTCACTATCTCAATTATTTGTCCCAAATATCAATATCAAGATCTCAAATAATATCTCTCATATCTATCTCTCCCCCTTTGTCAACTAACTCAACTATCTCTCCCAAATTCTCCTAAACTCTCTCCCTTGAAAGCTTTCTCTAAAACACTCTCCCCCTTTGTCATCAAGCACAAAAAGGAAGGGTTGAGAACTCAAATTTTCACACACAATAATTTCGGGGTCATTGAATTTTATATGAAATGGTTTTTATGCAAAAAAAAGATCTCAAGAAAGATTGGCATGTAATTTTCAAAATATTTTCAAAGGATGGAGAAGGAATCAAGACAATCAACACACAAAGGATATATCGATGACAGTTAATCCATTTCTTATTCTTCAAAGTCTAGATGCATCTAATAAATTGGTATGAAAATAGCTAGATGCATGTTTGTCATAACATGATTTATTTCTAAACCTCTTATTGCCAAAGATCTTTTATATAGTGCCGTATATCAATATGCTCTATCCGAGAGTCCTAAATCAAATTGTTCACAATCTTTGCGGCACTTTCATTATGTCATAAGAGTGGCATCTTATCGAAAGCAATTCTATAATCCAACAAGATTTGTTTCATCCCTAAAGATTAAGTACAACAATCACCCATGAGCTCTTGTGATTTATCTTGCAATTCTCATATCCGAATTCAAATAATCAAGTAATTCAAGGTTTGTACCTGTCGGATATCAAAGATCTATCCTAGGATTGCATTTGAAATACCTAAGGATGCTTTAATGACAATTAGATGACATTCCTTAGGAAATAATCAAAATCTAGCATATATGCAATCACTAAATATGATGATGGGTCAAAATGCTGTAAGGTAAAACAAAACTACCAATTAAAGATCGATGGAGTTTAGAATTGACCGCTTTGTCATGTTTGTCCATGTCGAGATGTTCATTTGTATCCATGAGAGCTGTAATAACATCATCATCGTGCATCTTGAGGCTTTTGAGCGATTTCTTCACATGCTTGAATTCACTCTTGAACATTTCGTTCTTGAGTTGCTTGTTTTGTCGTGCACGGAAGTAACTTTGCTTTTCAATCATTTGCATCTCGATTTTCCTAAGCATCATCTCATTTGCATCTCGATTTTCCTAAGCATCATCTCAAAAACAAATTCTTGAAAAAGGAATTCATTAGTGGAATAAATACTATCATTAATATATATTTGACACACAAGAAAATAATGATGTGTCGATTAATGTTTGATGATGATTGTGTCAACCTTCTCATTTTAAAAAATGTTTGATACAAGAAGAGTTTTAAAGTGATTTTATCAAACTCAATTGGAAACAACAGATTCAATCCTCAAAAATTTCACTTCTTTTGGCATTAAACACAAAAAGAACATACAAATGAAGGATATGCCAAAAAGAGGTATGTCGAAAACAATCTTAGGTCACCAAGATGGGAGAAAAGTATATGACCTAATGGAGAGTTGAAATTTCCAAAATAAACTCAAAAACCAAATTCATTCAAATATGCTCCAAGTTCATGAAAATCATATTTGTTTTGATATGAAAAAACACAATCAAAAAGCATTTCAAACATCAGCAAATGAATCATGGGGAAATGCAAAATATGGGGGTATATGGGAGCAAAGATGTAACCAAAGCAGGGAGTAAAAGAAACAGCTGAAAAATTTAGTAATCATCCAACTTGCACACAGGGCTGGACAGTGTCTGCTGGGGCCAGACAAAGTTCGGTTAGGGTGGATAGAGTCCAGCTCTCGGCGGACAAAGTCTGGACAGTTCTGATAAGCGCCTGAAACTTCTGAAATTTGTGATTTCTGCAAATTTGCTTCAAAAATTGAATCAAGTTCCATATTAGATTTGAGTATCAAGTTAGGAACTTAGATGAATAGCATTTAAAATAATTTGATTAGAACAAGATCTTGATTTTAATCCTCAAAAGTGATTTTAGAGTAAAACGGGTAAAACCAAAATGATTTTCACGAAAAACTTCAATTCTTGATGAAACTTGGATTTTTGTCAAAACTTTGGACTTGGATGAGTTTTAAATACTATTCCAAACCAAGACATGGAAGAGAGTATGGTCCAAATAGCTCGAATCACAAAATGCACATGTTGGGTATTTTCGGGTCAATAGTTGTTTTCGGGCGACCTAGGATATGTGGTAACTTCAAAACTATAGGTCCTTTGAGAAAACATTCAATATGAACTATCTTCAGGTGAGTGAGTTCTAAGTGTTTCTTGTAGAAAGTTTTGGTCAAATCTCAACCCATCTTGTTTTATAAAAATGAATCATTTTGGGCCAAAACAAGATCCCGAAGTCTTCAATTTGTTCAAAATTTTGCATTTTAGTTCGAAACTCTTTTGTTTGACCTTCAAAACCTTTGAAAACTTATTTGAAATGTATTTTTGAAGTTTTTGTGGTAATTTTGAACATTTTGAAAGTTTTGAGCTCTTTTTCACCTTTTTGCTCGAAAATGACTCTTTTACCAAAACACATGCATACTTTGATACATGTTCACAATTAGGGTATACAAGGATTCAATGACTTTGAAGTTGCTCCCCCTAAATGTGTCATCCAACTTTTTTCATGAATTATATGCAAGAGATGGAAATGATCTATTTTTGAAAAGCGAGAGTTCAACAAAAAAATCAATACAAAAGTGAAGATTATGACCTTCTTTCTTTAAGGCCTAAAACAAGGATTTTTGGAATGAATTCAATTTAAGGCCATGCCATGCAAGAGAATACTATTTGGCATAAGTTTTATTTACTATCATTTTTGAAGTTCTTGCCAAATAGTATTTGGATCAAACAAATGAGTTCCAAAGATAATCAAAAAGATTCAAATGAACTCAAATCAAGAAACCATTCAAATGAACATCAAAACTTTGAAAAGTTTCACGGAGATAAACAACATCAACATAAACACTTTTCATGAAGTCCCAAGAATTAAATATTATAGTAATTTGAAAGAACTGAGAGATTAACATCCAATTTGACTAAAAGTTTTCTTAAACGCCATGGCTTCTTTTTAATCATCGAAACACATGCAAACAAGTTCCAAAAATTCCAAAATAAGTTTTGGAGATAAATGATGCAATGAGGAACTAGATTACCTTTTATAGTGAAGCCAAGATTTGATCCAACAATAAGATATGAACATGACAAATGTTGGTCAGATTTAAAGTTTCAGATTTCAGGTTTGTGAAAATCATTTTACACTTATAAAGACACCTGAAAATCTATGCAATTGACTTCCAATAATTTTGAAATAAATTAGCAATAAAGACCAATCATAGAAGATAAGATATCATATAGAAACTTTCTTCACATAGCCAACCAATTTAAAGATATGAAAACCACGAGTCAGCCCAAAACCACGAGAAATCTGAATTTTGCAAATTTCATATTTGATTTGTGATAAGAATCAATTATAGCTCAAATCAAATCCAATTGAAATGAAAATTTGCAAGAAGGATTTTTCAAAAAGAATTTTCCAATTGAAATGATTCTTAATGCATCAAATACATTTCCAAGAAGGATTTTCCAATCAAAAGTTATGGCCAAATGATCTTTGTTTTAAGTAAGAGAATTGAAATTTGACAAAATTTTGTAAATTGAGTTCAAATTTGATTTTCATGAGATTTTAGACATGAAAGAGCTTACATGAGTTATTCAAATCATTTTGAGCGGTAGCTCACAAATAAAGACCATTCAAATAACTAAACTCATGTTTTACACATATAGGGTATATCAAGTTTTTGGTGAGATTTAATTACCCATAACTTTCAAATAAGAACTCTTTTGAGAATGTTTTCAATTTCAAACTTCTTCGGGGTAATAATATCTAGGAGTTTTGTAAAGCAAGTTTTTGCAAACTCCAAATAGGTTTTGATTTGCGTTCGAAAATGATTTGGTTGAAAAACAAGATACCTCAAGATCATTTTGAGACTAGTTTTTGATAAAAAATACTTTTTAACATCATTTTTCATCTAAAGCCTCTAAAAACCTTTTAAATACATTTTTAAGACCATTGTGATATGAATTGATGATTTTTGGCCTTTTTAATGAAAATTTGACATTTTGACAAAATGAACTCATTTTTGAAAACTTATGCTTACAATTTTGAAATGTCTCACATATAGGGGTGTGAAGGACAACGGAAGCATTTATAAATTATAACTCCCCAAATAATGCAACAACATAAGTTTCAAATTTTCACTCTTTTACAAAATTTTCCATAATGATTTGAAACAGTCAAAGAATAAAGGGAGAAAATGCAATGCAAATATTTTTATGTAAAATATCAAAAGATTTAATCCCTTTTTGGTACCCAAACCAGATGAGGTCCTCTAGCCTTGTCGCATAAGCTTTTGGTACCCAAATTTCTTTATCTTTAGGTTTTTGAAAATGGCAATCAATTGGTTTTGCAATTAAACCTTTTTTAGAGCAAGAAAGAAAATAAGAGCCAAAATAACCAACTTTAGAAACATTAGATGCACACTTATATGAATGTTTCCCTTTTAAGTGATATGAGGAATATGAAGTTCGAGAGGGATTTTTGAAAGAATTTGTATGAGTGTGATGAATTATATGATGCCTCTTACTAGATGAGTGTGCATGATTTAATTTTCTCTTTTTAAATGAATTTTTATGATCTAAAGGGGTTTTAACAAGCATGGCACTACCCACATGACATCTAGTAAGGTTTTTACTCAATCTATTTACTTTACTCCTAAGTTCATCATTTTCGACTTTAGGTGCTTGAGATGATTCCGTGTTAACACAAGAAGTATGATTAGAACATGACGGCATATCATCACAAGTAGATGAACTAGAAGGTGAAGCATTATAATCACTAGATGAGCTAGGCATATCAAAAGAGGATCAACTAGAACTAACACCATGGCGTAGAGATGAGTTATTAGATGAATCATGGTATGAGTTACTAGTATCATCCGTACAAGCATGTGAATCAATAATTAAATCATTAGACAATTTTTCACATGAAGTACTAGTGTTCACAAGATTAGCATTTGAATCTAACCATGAATTAACAATTGAATTATTGCTAGCATATGGAGTAGAATGTGTGACTCTAAAGATGGATCAATAGGGGAGTCACAAGCAACTCTAACATCTAACACACATGTGGAGCTAATAGTATCCTTGGCTAGCAAAAAATCATGATAATTCTTTAACTCTTGATATTTCACTTTTAAGGATGAATAATTATTCTTTAAAGTGCTAAAACTTTTAGTCATATTGCCAAGCAAGCTTGTTAACTCTACAATTATATCCATTAGCTCATTATTAGAGAGGTTAGAATTTGATACCATCGAGTCGCATGCTGTAGGGCATATAGAATTGTCTTGAGATAAAGACTTTGACTTCGAAGCTTTCTTTCTAGCTTTCCTTGAGCTCTTCTTGCAAGATTTTGCCTTTGTCTTGCTTAGGCAAACCACGTCGTTGACATCTTTGAGCTTGCTATAAAGCACCTGATCCTCCGCAATGAGATCATCATCTTTGATATAATCGGAGGTGGAACATATGTCCTTTTCCTTGGACATATCCTCATTTGACACAAGCATGTCAATGAGCTCACTCGGTAAAGTGTCGGAAAGGTCACCGTTCGCAAGGGTAGTTATGAAATCACCATAGCGACCTTCCGACAACACCTGGAGTAATTTCCTGCAAATATCTAGATCAGAAATATTAGCGCCAAGGGCTTTGAGCTCATTTGTGATGTTGATCAAGCAATCATATATGGTGGAGAGTGTATCATGCTCCAACATCACAAATACCTCATAGTCCCGCAATAATAAACGCATCTTAGCATTCTCATAGCTAGATGTGCCCACAAATAAAGACTCAATAGTGGTCCAAACATCGTGAGCGGTCTAACAATCACTCACTAGTTCGAGCACATCCTGGCTAAGTGATTCAAGAAGCACATCTTTAGCTTTTGTGTTTAAGAGGTGAATGTGCTTATCCGAAGATAACGAAATTGTCATACCCTTTTGCACTAACCTCCACAATTTGCCATGCCGAACACTATCCGGCTAGTACAAAAAAGTACGATCGTTGCAAACTGTTAGTTACCATTGGGCTATTTTTGTGAAGGCCGGACAAATGATCATATGTCTAGACAAAAGCCCCAGACAGATGCATTTGTCTCTGTTTCATATATCAAACAAGGCTCACAGCACTTTGTACAGGCCAGACAATGTCTGGCCATGCCCAGACAATGTCCGGCCCGTCCCAAACTAAAGCCCTCCAGACGATTTAAACGTCTGTGGTTTCATTTCAATTACAACACAACTTTTATATAGGCCAGACAATGTCTGGCCACAACGGACAATGTCCGGCCTACCCCAGAATAAAACTCTGGACAAAACTCTGGACAAATCCATTTGTCTCTGGTTTCGATTTGCAAATGCCAAAAAAGCTATCAAATAGTGCAAGCTCTTGGTAAAAAGGGTCATTTTTGAGCAAAAAGGTAAAAAGAGCTCAAAACTTTCAAAATTTTCAAAATTACCACAAAATCTTCATAAATACATTTCAAATATGGTTTCAAAGGTTTTGAAAGTAAAACAAAAGAGTTTTGAGTTAAAATGCAAAATTTTGACAAAATTGAAGTCTTCGGAATCTTGTTTTGGCCCAAAACGATTTATTTCCATAAAAAAAGATGGGTTGAGATTTGATCAAAAATTTTTACATGAAACATTTAGAACTCACTCACCCGAAGATAGTTCATATTGAACTTATTCTCAAAAGGCCTATGGTTTTCAAATCCTTTTTGGAAAATGTATTTGATATATTGAGAATCATTTCTGCAAATTTTCATTTCAACTGGATTTGATTTGAGCTAAATTGACTCTTTTCACAAATCAAATATGAAACTTGCAAAATTCAGTTTTCTCATGGTTTTGGGCTGATTTGTCATTTTCATATCTCTATATTAGTTGGCTATTTGAAGAAAGTTTCTATATAACATTTTATCCTCTATAATTGGTCTTTCTTGATAATTTATTTCAAAATTATTGGATGTCATTTGCATAGATTTTCAGGTGCTTACAAAAGTGTAAAATGATTTTCTCAAACCTGAAATCTGAAACTTTAAATCTGACCAACATTTGTCTTTTTCATATCTTATTATTGGATCATATTTTGGCTTCACTATAAAAGGCAATCTTGTTCCTCATTGCATTATCTATCTCCAAATTTATTTTGGAATTTTTGGAACTATTTTGGAAAGTTCTTGTGTTTATGTGTTCTATCTCTATGAAACTTTCCATGAGTTTTGGTATTTATTTGGATGTTTTCTGAATTTGAGTTCATTCGGATTCTTGTTGAGCTCTTGATTTTCAAATAGATTATTTTCATCTCTTGCACATTTTTCATGACCAAACTTGGATGACACATTTATGGGGAGCAACTTCAAAGTCATTGAACCCTTGTATACCCTAATTGTACATAAATATCAAATAGTGAAAGCTCTTGGTAAAAAGGGTCATTTTCGAGCAAAAAGGTAAAAAGAGCTCAAAACTTTCAAAATGTTTAAAATTACCACAGAACTTTCATAAATACATTTCAAATATAGTTTCAAAAGTTTTGAAAGTGAAACAAAAGAGTTTCGAGCTAAAATGCAAAATTTTGACAAAATTGAAGTCTTCGGGATCAAGATGGGTTGAGATTTGATAAAAACTTTCTACATGAAACATTTAGAACTCACTCACCCGAAGATAGTTCGTATTGAACTTATTCTCAAAAGGCCTATGGTTTTCAAATTATCACATATCCTAGATCGCCCGAAAATGGCTATCAACCCAAAAATACCCAAAAGTGCATTTTTGTGATTTTGGCTATTTGGACTAAACTTTCTCCCATGTCTTGGTTTGAAATGGTATTTCAAACTCATCTAAGTTCAAAACTTCAGAAAAATCCGAGTTTCTTCAAGAATTAAAGTTTTTCGAGAAAATCACTTTTGTTTTACCCATTTTACCCCAAATCACTTTTGAGAAATCAAATTCAAGATCTTTTTCAAATCAATTTCTTCCAAATTCTAATCATCTAAGTTCCTGTCATGATATTTAAATCTATTATGGAACTTGATTCATTTTTGGAGCAAAACTTGCAAAATTTGAAAATTTCAGACATTTCAGCAGTTTAACTGAACTATCCGGACTCTGTCCGCCCGGAGCCGGACTCTGTCCGGCCAAACCAGACTTTGTCCGGCCCTGGCAAACATTGTCCGACCTGTGTGCAAACTGGATGGTTGTTTAACTTTTCAGCTGTTTCTTGTTACTCCCTGTTTTGTGAGATCCTTGCTTCCTTTTTTCCTCATATTTTGCAAATTCTTCATGATTCTTTTGATGATATTTTAAAATCTGTTGATTGTGTTTTTGAATATCAAGTAAAGATTATTTTCATGAATTTAGAGCATATTCAAATGAAATTGATTTTTGAGTTTCTTTTGAAAATTTGAACATTTCAAGAGGTCATATGTTTTCTCTCAACCTTGTGACCTAAACATGTTTCGACAAACCTTATTTTGGCATATTCTTTATTTGTATGTTCCTTTAGTGTTTCATGGTAAAAGAAGTGAAATATTTGAGGATTGAAATTCTTATTTCCAATTGAGCTTGGTTTAAAATCTTGAGATCTTTTCTTATATCAAATTATTTTCAAAATTGCAAAGTTGACATAATCATCATCATAAGTTTAATAGAGACATCATTCTCTTGTGTGTCAAACATATTGATGACATTATTATCATTACTACTAATGAATCCCTCTGTCAAGAATTTGTTTTGAAGATGATACTTAGGGAAAGCGAGATGATTGAAGGGAAAAGTTACTTCCATGCACGACAAAACAAGCAACTCAAGAACGGAATGTTCAAGAGTAAATTCAAGCATGTGAAGAAATCGCTCAAGAGCCTTGAGATGCACGATGATCATGCTATTACAACTCTCATGGCTACAAATGAACATCTCGACATGGACAAACACGAAAAAGTGGTCAATTCTAAACCCTATCAATCTTTGATTGGTAGTTTCCCTTTATTTCACCGCATTTTACCCCGTCATCATATTTAGTGATTGCAAATATGCTAGATTTCAATCATTTCCTAATGAATTCACATGATTGCCATTAAATGCATTCTTAGGTAATTGACATGCAATCCTAGATAGATCCTTGATATCCGAAAAGTACAAATCTTGAATTAGTTGATTATTTGGATTCAGATTACATGACTAGCAAGATAAATCGAAAGTGTACATCCAGTGGTTGTCATCCTAAATCTTTATGGATGAAACAAATCTTGTTGGATTATAGAATTGTTTTCAAATAGATGTCACTCTTATGAAATATTGAAAGTGTCGTAAAGATGATGAACAATTTGAATTCAAAACTCTCGATTAGAGTATATTGATATACGACATCATTGTATAAGAGACTTTGTGGCTTAATGAGAATTAGAGATTAATCATGATATGGCAAATATGCATCTAGCGGATATGTTCACATCAAACTATTAAATGCATCAAGATTTTGGATGATTGAAAATGGATTAAATGTCATCGATATAAATGTCATCGATATACTCATTGTATGTTGATTGTTTGGATATCTTCTCCATACTTTGAATGTGTTTTTCAAAATCACTTGCAACAAACTCTCTTGAGATCATGTTTTTGCATAAAAACCATTTCTTATAAAATTCCATGCCCCCAAAAATGTTGCTTGTCAAAATTTACATTCTCAAACCTTCCTTTTTGTGCTTGATGACAAAGGGGGAGAGAAATAGTGTTTTAGAGATAAGCTTTAGAGAAAGCTTTAGGGGGAGAGATTTTGAGAGAGTTTAGGAGAATCTGAGAAAGATAATTGATTTAGTTGACAAAGGGGGAGAAATAGATATTATTTGATATCATTGATATTGATATTGATATTTTGGAGAGGTAAATGAGATAGAGAAAAGCAAGATAGTTGATGTTTTGGAAGATGACATGATTGAACTTGTGCTCAATTGTCATTTATATCTCTTAACTCAAATGATTAAATGCTTTGCTCAGTTTCGATATACTATTGCATATATTGAGGGGGAGCTGAAGAATCTATTTTGGATTTATTGAGATTATAAAGGTTGTTGTCATCAATCATCAAAAAGGGGGAGATTGTTGGATCTAGGTCGATCTAAGATATCTATGTTTTGATGATTAATGACGATTTGGATAAATCCATAATGATTAATATTGATATGGATAATGACAACTTGTATAAATCCTAGTTTACCACAAGTACATTGAATTGTTAATGTTAAACCCTAGAAGTTGATGACTCACGGTTATGGTTTAACAATTGATGCATATGTTGAGGGGGAGCTCTGTGGTTGCATCAATCTTGTGCTAAGCGTAAATTGGAATGTCATGTGATAAATCCGGAAGTTTGATAACTCCTTCATTTATGGTATCGAGATTGATGCATGTGTTGAGAGGGAGCTCGGTGGTTGCATCATGCTTATCTTTATCATGACATGAGTAGTATGACATGTGTGCGTATGTCTTTGTCATATACGAATCTATATGATTGTATTTCATCTCATACTCATTTGCTATTTGTTGAATATGATTTTGTCATTTCACTGGAAAGAGAAATTGTTGAGCTAACTCCTATGTGGAGTAATTTCTCTAGTGATGAATGACAAACTGATTATGAGACTAATGTTGTGCATTGAGTGTATGTGTTGTAGTCTCAGATTGGTCGTGAGATAAAAGCAAGCAAGGGCGTGAAAAGGATGATGCCGACATGAGTCATCTCGAGCGAGGTCGAGCTTTGCGAGGACAAGCGTCGAGTGGTCGAGCTTCACGAGGTCGAGCTTCATCGAAGGTAAAATCCAAGATTAAGGATTATTTTCTTAGGATTTTACCGGTCTTGGTGTTTGGAGACAGACCGGGTTGATAGGATTCGTTTTGCTAGTTTGACCGTACTATTAAGAGGGGTTGGAAACTAATAGCTTGAATCTATCTAATGCGGAAGCTCAAATGGATTCATATCATCTTGCACTAGTGTTTTATTGCCTCTTGCATTGCTAGAGAGTCTAAGTGTAGTTTATGGTGCATTAGAGAAAATGTTTTGAAAACTGCATTTAGTCTTGATCGCCGGCTACTTAAATTGGTTTATTTTTCTAGAGCTAGTTGTGGTTGTACTTGCACATTTTGATCGTATCCTTATTTGATACGTGGTCGTGATCGTGTCGCTGGTTTGGCGGTTTTCTGTTTAGGGTTTGGTCGTAGGAGTTCGAACTGGTTGTACCAGTCTTCGGCTCACTTGCGTACGCTGGACCAAATCCACTCGACCAGCTGTTTTAGACCGGATATTCGACCAGTGGTTTTAGTTCATAAATCATATTGGTCGTGGTCGTCACTGAGTGTCAGCTGAGATATCCACGAGAAAACAACAAATCCGTATGTGCAAATACCCTAAATTGCATTAGAGTTGATTTTTGGGTTGGACATTTTGGCAGTAGGAAGGTTTTTTAGTTTCTTAGAAGTTTCTAAACCTTTTTAGGTTTTACTCCTGTTGACAAAATTGTATTCCTTTGAGTTATATTTCCAAAAAGTCAAAAATTACCTCAATTGGACCTCTGGATCAAAAGTTATGGTTGTTTTACTGTCAATATACAGTGGTAGGACTTTGTCCGGGCATGGCCGGACTTTGCCCGTCCTGCACAATATTTTCAGCCTTTTGCGAAATGAAACTAGAGACGTTTGCATCCGTTTGGGGCTTTTGTCTGGGAAGGCCGGACTTTGTCTGATATGGCCGGACATTGTCCGGCCTGTATAATTTGTTTGAGTCGAGAGTTAACAGAGACAGTAATTTGTCCGGGGTTTTTGTCTGGACAAATGTTATTTGTCCGGCCTTCATAAATTTCGTTGAAACGGTAACTGACAAGGTTGCCGTTGTGAGTAACGGTCACTATTGAATTGTACTAACCAGACATTGTCTGAAATGGCCGGACAATGTCCAGCCTATATAATTTTGTCCCAGTTTCTTGCAAATAGCTAGTTTTCTTTGAGGGCTATATATATGTTGTGTTTGCCTTCATTTGGGGTGGCTCAAGGAGTTGTTTTCACTGTTGAAAAGCTAGCCAAGTTCATTGCATATGTGTTATTGCATCTAGAGGCTACATTTGAGCCCAAATCTTGAGTGGATTTGAGAGAGAAGCATTTCGGTGAAATTAAGTGTTTTGCGCACTTCATCCCCATTTGCATGCTAGTGCTAGAGTGTTGGGCATTCATTTGCATATTTGAGGTTCTAGCACGTGATTTGTTCAAGTGAGCGCATCCGACTTGTTACTCTTGGCGATCGCCTTTGCCTAGATGGTGTCGGAGGAGAGTCGCGATCTCTCCGGTTGAAGTTTGTCGGAGAGGCCGGCAAGAACTTGTGAAAGGTGTGGTGCTCGCCTATTCGGTGTGGAGAAGGAGCAACTCTAGTGAGATATCCTTCGTGGATATAGAAGCGAGGCTCACGCGTGAGCGCTTCAACGAGGAGTAGGGGAGATCGGGCGAGTCTCCGAGACCTCGGTAAAAATCATTGTGTCAATTGTCTTTCTTTTGTATTTCTTGTATTCATCTTGGCACAATTGCTAAATTTACCATTGTTGCATTAGTTTCATATTTACCTTGAAATAATTGTTTACATTACTCTAATTGCAAGTTGAATTGTGTTTTCATATTGATTAATTGCAACTAGTTGTTAGATTGTTGATAAGCCTCATTGCAAAATCTAGGTTTTATAATCATCTTGTTAAAATTGCTTAGTGGGGAAAGAAATTTTAAAAGCCTCCTATTCACCCCCCTCTAGTCGGCATCCTTGATCCTACAATGAACTGGTTGCTTTAGATAGGACATGAATTAGCATCCTACTGTCCTTGGTTACACATACTTCACACTTTCCATGTGCTTTGTGTGGAGGTCATTCTATTACAAATAAAGTCAAGTTGATTCATCATTTGCTCAGTACATGAATCTTTCAGCCGCAAATCCAGAGGCGATTGGCTTGATGAAACTAGAGACAGCCTTTCATTGTTGGGTATTGACCCCCGTAAGAGAAAACATTTTTGAAAAGTTTTTTTTTTGAAGTTTTTTTTTGAAAATTTTTTTAACACAAAAAGAACTTAATCAAAAGCAAAAGGGATGAAAGAAAGAAAAGAAGGGGTGAGGAGATCATGCGAAAGGCACAATCATGAAAAGTACTTCTTCAGGAACCTACCATTGATGGGAGGCATTGGGCGGTTCCCCTGTTGATCAATGAGTTGGTATTCACCACCATCATATGCCTGCTTGATGACATATAGTCCTTCCCATTTAGGTTTGAACTTGCCTTTAACTTTGCTTGTGACAACAATGGGGCGTCGAAGAACAAGTACAAGTTCGCCTTTCCTGAAGACACGTGCTTGACAAGCTTGTCATATGCTCGTACCATATTATGACGGTATAACTCGATGTCTTGAAGTGCATGAAGATGATTTTCCTCCAAGGTATCCATCTCTTGAAAATGAAACCGAATCTGTTCGTCATGTGTGAGTTCTTCTTCAAGAGCGATTCTTAATGAGGGAATCTCAATCTCTAATGGCAACACGGCTTCACTCCCAAACACTAAGGAATAGGGTGTTGCCTGTGTTGGAGTGCGCATTGTGACACGATAAGCCCATCATGCCTCGAAGAGAGGATCATGCTAGTCTCTTCGGTATCTTCCGACTGTCTTCTTCAAGATCTTGCCCAATGTTTTGTTGAATGCTTCAATCAATCCATTGGCTTGAGGATAATATCCGGTAGAATAATTCCACTGGATTTTGTACTGTGCTGCAAAATTGTAGATCTTCTGTGGCTTGAAGGCTTTTCCGTTGTCCAAGATGATGCGATGAGGTATCCCGAAGCAGTAAAGGATATTGCGCTCCAGAAAATTAATGACGTTTTCAGACTTCACTTCTTGTAATGGGATTACATTTGCCCACTTGGAGAAATAATTAGTCACTGCCAAAATGAAATGATGTCCCTTGGATGAAGGAGGCTCAATGGGACCAATGACATCAATGCCCCAGGAGTCAAACGGCCATGAAGGGACAGTGGGATGAAGAGGAACTGGTGGTCGATGCTTGATATCACCATGTATTTGACAATCATGGCAAGATTTGGCCACCTTGAGACAATTAGTCATTATGCTGGGCCAATAGTAACCAGCAAGTTTAATACTGTGATACATTTTTGATCCACTTTGATGGCCACCACAAACTCCGTGGTGAACTTCCTGTAGAACTTTGTCAACTTCTCTTCGGGAAAGACATTGAAGGAGCATTTGATTAAAGGACCGTCGGTATAGAACCCCCACTTTGTACGTGTATGTTGGGAGTCGTCGTTGTAGCTGACGTCTCTTCACAGGGTCATCTGGTAGAGTACCATGACTGAAATAATCAAGGAAGGGTTTACGCCAATCTTCCTCTTCAACATCAGAAGTGACAACAATGCCAACTTCAACTTCTTCTGAGATGAGTTCGAAAACCATAGGAAGCAACCACCTTTCTTCAATGACGACTTGTGCGGACTCTCCATCTGGAAGAGCAAGTGCTGCAGCAAGCTTTGCCAAAGCATCAGCTGATGCATTTTGACTTCGAGGTACATGAGAAATCTCAATATGCTCAAATTTCTTTATAAGCCTTTGGGCCGCTTCATGGTATGGAATTAGTTCAGGCTTCTGAACTTCATAAATGCCATTGACTTGGCGCACAATAAGCTGGGAATCACCGAATGCATGGAGGCAACGAATATCCATAGAAAGTGCCAATAAAAGGCCGAAGATAAATGCTTCATATTCAGCTTTATTATTTGAACATTCTTCTTTTAGGAGAGAAAAAGAGTGATGTATCATCCCGCCTTCTGGTGTCTTGAGCATGAGACCTACTTTGGCTCGCCTCCTTGGCAAACTATCAGGGTCTAATTCAGTTCGGGAGACACCATCAAAGTACAACTCCCTTTCCTTCGTATTGGAGGTGAAAACATCTTCATCAAGCAAGTCAATGATCAACGGAGAATTGTCAGGCACAAGATGTGTTGTGAGAAAATCAGCTAAGCTTGACCCTTAACTGCCTTCTGTGGGACATAAGTGATATCATATTCCATCATAAGTAAAGCCCATTTACCGAGTCGCCCCATGAGAACTGGCTGACTCAATATGTATTTCACTGGATCCGCTCTTGCGTTGAGTTGGATCTGATGTGATAACATATAATGTCATAGCCTCTTCAAAGAAAAAAATAAGGGCCAAACACAACTTTTCAATGGGTGAATAATTTTGTTCGACACCTGCCATGGTGCGGCTTAAATAATATCATGCCACCTCCTTTCCTTCATCATCATACTGGGCAAGAAGTGCACCTAATGAGTTAGACTGCGCTGCTACATAGAGGATGAGGGGCCGCCTTTTGATTGGTGCCAATAGAACAGGCGGGTTGAGTAAGTATTCTTTAATGCTATTGAAAGCATCTTCACACATCTCGTCCCACTCGAATTCCACTCCTTTCTTCATCAACCTGGTGAAAGGTTGGATGCGACCTGAAAGGTTAGAAATAAAACATCGTATATAAGCAAGCTGGCCTTGAAGTGACTTCAACTCCTTCAGGTTCCGTGGAGGAGGCATCTGTAGAATTGCCTTGATCTTCTTTGGGTCAATCTCGATGCCACAGTGATGCACAATAAATCCTAGAAAAGCACCAGATTGGACAGCAAATGCACATTTGAGGGGATTCATCTTGAGTTGATGCTTACGTAGCCTTTGAAAGACAATGCGGAGGTCCTCTTGATGATGTTCACGCTTCCGAGTTTTCACCACTAAGTCATCAACATAACATTCTATTGAATGATGAATTAATTTATCAAAGATGAACGTCATGGCTCGCTGATAAGTAGCACCAGCATTCTTCAATCCAAAGGGCATGAACAGTATAGTAGAAATTCCCTTTAGGTGTACGAAAAGCAGTGTCAATGGCATCATGTTCGTCCATCTTGATCTGGCTGTATCCTGATGATCCATCCATGAAGGATAGAGCACCATAGCCCGTAGTGGCATCAATGATGATCTCCGTGATAGGCAAGGGGAAGTCATCTTTTGGACAAGCTTGGTTCAAATCCCTGAAATCAACACAAACATGTACCTGACCATTCTTCTTTCGCACTAGGACAATATTAGCCATCCAGTGTGGGTATTGCACTTCCTTGATGAAGCCAGCTATGATTAGCTTATCCACCTCAGCAACAATTTGTTCTTGTAACTTTGGGCGAAAACGTCGCGGATGTTGCTTCACAGGGCGAAACTGTGGATCAATCGCCAACTTATGAGTGGCGATACAAGGGTCAAGTCCCGACATCTCTTTATAAGACCAAGCGAAACAATCCTTGTACTCAATTAAGAAGCTTTGGTAACTTTCACGCTCTTCAGGCGTGAGGGTCGCGCTGATAAAGGTGGGACGTGGATCCTCCTCACTTCCCAAGTTGATTTTTGTGAGCTCATCAATAGTGAGTTGCCCTCCATCTTCAAGTTGTTAAGGTGTAGGTGCAGCATCTATTACTTCTCCATGTTCAGAAGGCATTGCTTCATGCATTTTGTCCAAGACATATTGCTTATCTCCATCCCAATGGCTTTGATTTGCATCAACTCCAAAGGACCGAGGTTGGTGGAGAATCCAATTGTCTTTATTGGAACCTGAAAATTCAAATTCATTATACCTTTGTGGGCTGGCGTCAGTCAATATGGTATGACATATGACTCTTTGTGCATCATCAGTTTCATCATCTTCATCGTCAGGTTTGGTATAGCCCAAGCCATACTTTGGGCGGATGTCACGAGACTCGTGTCCCTTTCGGATGAGCTTTTCTGATTGCTCCCACCATTCTTCACAGATTGCAGGAGGAGGTGGCAACCTTTGATTCCTTTCCAGCTTCACTCCGACCCTTTTGAGTAGATTGGTTATTTGGGGCTCAGCCTTCATAGCGATCAAAACTGCTTCGGAGTCAGTTGGAAGACTGGGCTATTCAATGATGGAGTCGTACTCTTGCTTCTTTGGGACTTTATAGAATATGGTGGGTGAAGCACAACCGATCGGGTCCGATACATGCCAGACTTCCAATGGTGTTGTCACAGATATATGGCGCAATGGAGGTTGCCTAAAAGTGGTACTCATCGCTGCCTTTTCGAACAGCTTTATTATTCTTGTGACGAATCCATGCTTTTGCATGAAAACCATTTGTGCCTCCAGCTTCCCACATGCATCAAAGATGAAAGGAGATGAGGACTCATCCAGGGCCGCGATTGACTTGCAATTTTCTTTAGTACCTGCAACATTTTTGTTAGATAAAGAAATAGATGGTGGAGTCGAGTTGGCTTCCTTTAAGCTTGAGGTGAGGAGCATTCGTGATGCTTCCACTTTTGACCTTAGCAATATAGGTGCAGAAGAAAAAGATGAAGCTTCCGCTTTCAACAATAACGAAGCAAAAGAGTCTTGCTCCTGCTAGGCTGATGTAGGGGTTGAAGGGCCATATAAGTAAGGGACAACTGCGAATGACTTTTCACAACTGGAATCTCTGCCCCTATAGGCACGCTTTCCAATCTCCCTCTTTCTGGCCGATAGGTATGGTGTAATAAAAATTTTTGCTTGTGCAGGATGAGTTAAACTCGGCACCATTAGGCATCTACATCTGGCGTTGATCTTCCTTGCTGCTTCCCCGGAACTTCACTTGGAAAATAATATTTCGCATCTGCGAGATACGACTCTTGGAAGGTATGGGTTGGTGTTGGCAACTATCCTCTGTTGCTCTCCATTGCCATCTATGAACTTGAGGCATTGATGCAGAGTTGATGGAACTAACCGATACTTGTGTATCCAGGGTCTTCCCAATAGCACGGAGTAGTAGGTGTTTACTTCAATAACGAAGAACCACACCTTTAAACAGAAAGTGGACATTTGGAGCTTTAGAGTAATTTCCCCCCATGGCCTCTCTTCCTTGATTGTCAAAGTCACATATCATTACATTTGTGGGCTCTAGATCTTCAAATGAGAAACCTGCACGAGTTAAACTTCGAATTGGAAGGATGTTTACCAAGGATCCTGGGTCAACCAAGACTCGTCGAAGGTAGGCGCTTCCAATGTTCCCTTCTATGTAGAGAGGGCGGTTGTGATCGCCGTTCTCTATGACCTTATCCTCATCAGAAAAGGTGATCTCATTTGTGCAGGCGGCGTTGCAAAGGAGACGGTGCTTCGCCATTGCCACTTCATACAACTCAGGAACTTGTAGCGCTTTAATAAGGGCATGCCGAAGATTAGGCACCAATATTAAAGCATCATGCACACTCAAGACTGCAGGAATGCGCTTTAGATGTGCAATGATATTATAATTAAATGCCTGCTGCGTTTGCTTTTCTTCTTCAGCAGCACGGGCATTTGGAGCACCACTTGGTACATTGGCAACTTTATTGAGTAAGGCCTTCTCTTTTTCTTCTCTGTACATCCGAGATCTTAGAGGTTCAGGACAAGCCTTGCCTCCTCGCAAGTTCATGTTGACTTCCTCAACTTGAAATTGTGTAGGTAAAATGTCAGTACGAAGTACTTCACGTTCTTGTGCCATGAATATTTCCTCTGAGTCAAATGTATTGGAGTTGTAACCTACAATAATCACATTGCATGAGGCAATGTTGAAAGAAGGTGAGGGTATTTTAGCATCAGTTGCCCCTACTGGTGAAGAGGGTTGCCCCTAGTCTTTAGGCAAGAACTGCGCCAAAGTAGGAAGAGGATGACTCGGTCGGGGAAAAGATTCGTTTCCTTCTATCAAAGGGACAAATCTTGGTGCCGTACGCCTGCAACATGGGTCAAGTTGCCTCCGTCTTGGTTGTGACTTGATCATTGAGGTAGAAGCATGACCTTGAGTGCGTTCCTGAAGTTTATTTTGTGAACGTCTTCATTCCATCATCTCCCACGATCTTCCTCCCTGTTTGGAAAGAGTTGAAACCGCCAATGATTGGCTAGTTGGTGCTCTACTTGCTCAAGTGGCAACCACAAGCTTCCATCTTCCTCATCAGCTTGAATGGGTGAAGGACCTTCATACACTGTTGTGAAGTTTGCGGTATGATAGTCAGGATTGATGGCTTGAGGCTCTAAAGTAAGTCGCTTCTCATCAATTGCCCTTTGAAGCCACTCCTTGAAGGAAAAATAATCTTCAATTGCATGCCCAACATACCGATGGTATGGGCAATACAATGGATTGTCTATCATACCAACTTGATCAGGTATTCTTGGCTCGGGAAGGTTCAAGGCCTATTGCGCCATCAGTTGATCAAAAAATGTCTTCACTAGCTCTTGGCGGAAGATATACTGCTTCTTCAACATCTCAAACTCTGGTGCTAGGAGGCTTGGTTGCTGAGTTGAATCTTCTTGTATTATTGGCATGACCAGCATTCTTGTACAGCTCCATGATCTGAGGAGACTTCTCAAACTCTAATTTGGTTGTTGCTACCATTGTGCCCAAAGTGCTGAAGGTCTTAGGTTCGCACCTTGAAACTTCGATGGACTAATGCTGTTGCATCCCATGGACGCACATGCTAATGGCCTATTTTTGATGCATTTCCCTAGCGAGACGCACATAATTGTCGCAGAAACGGACTAAGTAGTCATCAATCTTCTCATCACGCTTCTGCTTGACTTGGGACAACTCCAAAGCTGATATGTCCTTTTGCATAGTCACGAAGTGTGTCTTGAAAAGTTTCTTCATGCCTATCCAATTGCAGACAGATCCTGTCGGAAGAGGGTTGTACCAATGGAAAGTAGAGCCAGTCAAGGACCCTGAAAACTGCCTTAGAAGAAATGAGGGTTTATTAGCAATGTCTCCACAAGCTGCCTCAATGTAGGCTAAGTGCTCCCTCGCATCACTGGTTCCATCAAATTGATAGAACTTAGGTGAATGCCATCTAGACGGGAAGGGCACTAAATCATGCCATGCTTCATAAGGCTTCTCAAGCTTGGTTTTAGGAGTTTGAGGAGCTTTCTCGGCTGTAATCTGTTTCAACCTTCAGTTGATTAAGTCTTCCACGTAGTTGTGGCAATCTTTCAATGCAGCAGGTGTAGGTGTAGCATTTGCAGCCATGGTAGGAATAGAAAAGAGAGGTGGAGCACTCACTGCTGCGGCGTGTTGATTACCACTGTTTGTAGGGTGGGATTGTGCAGCAGCCTCCAACTCTACTATTTGAGGATCAATGACTAGTTGGGGCCGATCTGATGGTATTGCTCTATGACCAGGATTGGTCAAGGCTTCAACCAATTGATCAAATTTCGCTCCGAATTCACCAAACATCTTCTTGTACTCGCGATCTCGTTCTTCAAAGGCACGCTGTACGCAAGTATCGAGTGTAGGAGGATCAGCATCTACCCCTTACTCTTCATTAGCATTAGTTTCATCACATGCATCACCATGACCTGTAGTCATGTTAACTAGAGCAGTGTTGTCATCACCGACACCAATTCCAAGATACTATTCCTCATCGGAAGCGATGGAAGGAGCAAGATCGGAATAGTGTGGTGAATGAGGGAGTTGCTGAAAAGAGGTTGACTCAGAGTCAGAAGACTCTCTTTCATCCTCAGACTCAACATCATCTTGTGACGGTTCAGTCATGGAACTTAAAGCAGCTCGTTGACGTGCCCTCTCCCTCAAGCGAGTCTCCATGACTTGTTGGGTTGCAACTTCTCATAATTGAGCAGGATCCTCTGGAAGATGGGACGCGATGTCGACATAAGGGTGAGAAGATTGCCCCTTGTTAGCATCTTTTCCAGAAGTGATAGGAAGACAAGGAACTTTTGCCACTGCTTCTTTTGTTGATGCTTCTTGATCTTCTTGTGCTTCAGCAAACTTGGACCGAGAATGAACATTTCCCAAGCATGGTAAGAATGACATAGGTTTGGGGTTTGGGACAATCTCCTCTTCCGAAGGGTATGAAAGTTCTTGAGTAACAGGAGGAGGCCTCCAGTCAGAGTTAGTATCACTCTCAGGTTGAGATATCACCATCCCGCAAACCATGACATCTTTTCCAATGACCTGAGTACTTGACACTTCAGTTATTGGTGCAAGAGATTCTGTAGTCTCCTGGGGAGAAGTCATCACAGCTTCTAGTGGTGCTTCCTTCATGATAACATCATTTGAAGGCTCAACTTCTTGTTTTGCAGCAGTTAAAGGAGCCTGAACTTGCACAGCTTTGGAGGGAACAATGATCGATCGGAGCCATCTTTGCTTGGGAACTCCTACACCCTGAGATGATATTCCTGCAACGGTTAATGGAGATGATTCCTTCTCCTTTTGCTTGCTTGGGTTTGGAACATCTCCAGCTGGTTGATCATGATGCCGTTTTGGAGCTAGACGGTCAAGAAGGTAATGATCATACCTCTAACTCTGTTCTAGCATCGAAGAGATGCGGAACATGATGTTCTTATCATCATGACGGATGCTGCCATCGGGCCAGACGCAAACTTGTATATTTTTCAGTACAAGATCCTCCAACTCTTGGCCCAACATGCGACGATTCCTCCTACGCCGATCACGCTTGCGTTGATTGAATGTAGGGATATGAGGGGCCTTGGGCAGGCTAGGTGGTGTTGGAAGAAGAGGAGGAGCCTGAGAATGAGGCATGCAAGTGTGTCTTGCTTGATATGGCAAGTCGACTTGCTTTCTAAGAGAAGTAGGTGCATGCAAAGAGCCCCTGGCTTGCCGAGATGAAGTCGATGTAGGTGGAGAAGTCTGCACACGCCATTGTTGCTGGACACGTGGTGGTTGCTCTGGCCGACGGGACCACTGAGTCCAGCGGGGTGGTAGTGGTGCTTGCCTAGGCCGATAAGTCGATGTAGACGAAGGCTTTTGACGAGGCGCCCAAGTCTGGTACATGTGTTGAGGACGGCGTCTTGAGGTGTCATGTCCCAAACTCTTCATTTGGGTTCGTAGTTGTTGGAGTTGTTGTTGTACTTCGTCAGTACCGGGAGTAGGTACTTTATTCGGCAATACCGCGAACTTGTTATCGGTATTGGATGGGCTAGCTTCCGCAAAAATGTGAAAGCACGACTCCCAACCAGTTACCTTAACTTCGAGGGTGAAAGAACCTGTCGGACCAGGCATTCTTGCTCGCTTGGTTGAATGGCGCCTCCAGAATTCCCTCATGATGGCAAGTCTCAACAAATCCTTGATCTTGCTATTTGCCCATTCATTAGAGAACAAGTCATAGGGCGGTGTCACTATGTAAGGATAGCGACAAGTCCTGTCAATGAGATCACTTGCACCGAGCCACCAGTCCTCTTCAGGAATAGCAATGCGGGCGATGCGGGCACCAAGTTGCTCCTGCAAGGCACTCACCTTGCGGTATTTCCTTCTGAGATTGCGCAGCCTGTTGGGGTTGAAGGCCTGATGAGCAAATGACATTTGCCTCCTTAGAGTATAGGAGGCATTCTCCAGTGCATTGAATAACTCAACCTCAGTACGCTGGACGCCTGGAGTAGGCAGTGCAGGACCGATGAGCAGAGCATCCACACGAAGAGAGGTGGCATGGTGCTGCCTATTGGTGGCTTGCTGACGAAGCCGTTGAGTAGCTTGAACATCACCTTGAATGTCGGTGACGATAGAATTCTTCAGAAGGTTGCGTGCTTCTACCATCAAGGCACGACGCTCCTTCTTGGCTTTAGCAGAGGCACGTTTATGTGCTTTCTTCGACTCTGTCGCCTGGAACTCTACAGGCTCTTGAGTTTGATGGAAGTACGTTGTGTAGCTATACTTGAAGATTGCCATCGGGGGTAATGTCCCAAACTGAACCATAAGAACTTCCTCGTCTGTGTGAGCAAGTTTGTCAAGGAAGGACTCACTTGCAAAAAGGGTTCCTTGATCAACTTATGCATCATCACATTTACTATGCAGGCGCTCCATAGATGAGCAGCCATATGCATGATGGATGAAAGATAGAGGGCATGCAGAAGCGAGTCAGATGACCATCAGAGCACAGCAGAGATGAGAGGAGAACCGTGTCCCACTGGGTGTGCCATTTTGTTTTGCCGAGAAGATCGATCTCTCTTCTGGGAAATAGGTCCCTTTTTCGTGATACGGACGTGCCAGTATACATAAGTATACACATAAGAGAACATAAAATGTACAATCTTAGAGGAGACAATGCACTTTATTAATTTTGAAAAGAATTACAAATTACATGTCCCTTTGGATTTACAAGCTCTCATGCGCCAAGGAAAATACATCATGACTTCAGGAGACTGTATGGTTCATGGTTCCTCATAGCTTTTGAAAAGCTCCTGGTTAATTACATCTGCAGAACGAGTCCACAGAAAACCTCTGATTAAGCCGTGCTGATGGTCGTCGTCTTCAAGCTTCAAAATAACTTTGCCCTTGATAAATGAATGCAATGTGTATACCCATCTATGCAAATATGCAAATCCATAGCCTCGTCAGTCTATGGTATTATCACAAAATATTGCCTATGCCTCATCGGTGCCTGGCCAGGGAGTTGTTCGGCCTCATCGGTCGCGAACAAGTGGATGTCTTCGCCTCATCAGTACCCGGCATGAATGGTGTCTGGCTTCATCAGTCATGAAAAAAAAGCATGTGATCTTTGCCTAATCAGTACCCAACGACATGGAAAAAAATTGATGGAATGATTTGAGATAGCATCTTGACTTCCTTAGCTTCAGGAAATACATATTGCATAATAGGCAGCACATCGGAACATCCATCATTGGCTTTGATTGTTTTGACAACTTCTTCTGACATGATTGGACTGCACTAGCTTCTCTTCAACAAATTGGATGAGAGCCTTTGGATCCTCTAATCTGCTTAACACTTGGAGGAATAGTTTCTAGACGAATCTTTTATTGTCATCAAAATTTAAGATCAATCGGGCCATCAGCTTGAAAACTATCTTCAATGCAATGTTCATACATCAAGTAGAACTTGTTTGCATTGGTCTTCTGGAGATCTTCTTGACTTTGGATAGGTGAGAATTGGAGGATTTTCTTCGCCATGAGTCTATTGTTCACTATGAAAGTTTGGGGTCGATCACACTTCTGGATGATAAGTTATCATCGATCTTCTCCGGTGGGACAAGCTGAAATGTCTTCTGGACAGAGCATCTCTTCTGGTCAAATTCAACCTTAGAGATCTCTGATTGGCTTGAAACATGGTGGAAAGATTATAACTGTACTTCCCTGGTTATCATAAAAATTTGGGATCGATCAGACTTCTGGATGAGAAGTTATCACCGATCTCCTCCCATAGAATAAGCTGAAACGACACTGGACAGAGCCTCTCTTCTGGTCGAATTTCAACTTTAGAAATCTTTGATTAGCTTCAAACTTAGTGGACATGTTGCACCTGTACTCCCCTGTTCACCATAAAAATTTGGGGTCGATCGGACTTCTGGATGATAAGTTACTGTTGTTTGGTCTCTGGCCAAAAAATACTTGTCGGTTTGACTGAAGACGCAACTACTGCTCGAATTGGGTTCGAGGAACTTCGATCGAAAAGTGATTATGGATCTAGATCGAATGTGATCAGATTGAATGCTAATCAGATCTATTGCTCACACTGGGTTCGAGAAACTTTGATCGAAAAGTGATTATGGATCTTGATCGGATGTGATCATATCGAATGCTAATCAGATCTACTGCTCGAACTAGGTTTGAGGAACTTCGATTGAAGAATGATTCTGGATCTTGATCAGGTGTGATCAGATCGAATGCTAATCAGATCTACTACTCGAACTGGGTTCAAGGAACTTCGATCGAAAAGCGATTCTGGATCAGATGAGATGTGATCAGATCGAATGCTAACACATCTACTGCTCGAACTGAGTTTGAGGAATTTCGATCGAAAAGCGATTCTGGATCCGATCGAGGCACTTGCTAACTCAAGGCTCCCTTGTGCAATTGACCATAATCTTCAATATTGCTTCATAGTCGGGCTCGAGCAACCACCAACGAACAGGCCTCTACCTCTGATATGATGCATGATGAATGTTATGCTTATGATAAGCACTCACCCATGATCATCTTCAGAGGGGACAAGAAGAAGAGCTTCTAGTTTTCACGTTGTCTTCTAGCCCGTTGCACCACTGCCCTGTGTAGGATCGAGGATGCCGACTAGAGGGGGGTGAACTGGAGGCTTTAGAAACTTCAAATTAAAACAACTTTTGCAAAGAAATAACAAATGAATATATATTGCACAACTAAAAGAGAAAGAGAACAAACACAAGGATTTTTTCCAAGGTCTCGGAGATTCGCCCAATCTCCCCTACTCCTCGTTGAAGCACTCAAATGAATGAGTCCTGCTTCAATATCCACGAAGGATATTTCTCACTAGTGGTTGCTCCTTGTCCACTCTGGGAAGGCGAGTACCATTGCCTTTTACAATCACGCCGAGCCTCTCCGACAATCTCCGATCAGGAGAGGTCAACGGCCACACCACCAAACCATCTAGGTGAGGGCGTTCACCAAGAGTAATAGGTTGCAAGGTCTCTCCTAGACCTCCAACAATCACAGAGAAACTCTAGATATGCAAAAATGATGCAAACTGAAAACTCGATGGATCACAAAACCTTACAACATGATCAAAAGATTAAGATTTCGTGTTAAGAACTAAAGCTCAAGTGTGTATATCAATATGAGGCTGCTTGGTGTAAGAAATAATAGCTCAAAGCCTCTATTTATAGCCCAAAACACCAAAAGAGCCGTTGTGCACGAGTTGTAAAAGTGACAATGCATGCTGACAGTCAGCATAGGTCACAACCAGAAAGAAGTAAAATCCGGAGAAAACTCAGCTAGCCATTTGAGGTCGAAAAAGGAAACAAAACAACATATACTGACAGTCAGCATAGCATACCGACAGTCAGGATCTATCTCAACGACTGACAAAAATTACGGATAAAACTTTCCTAGTCGTTTGTGGTCGTAAATGGAAACTGACACCTCATACTGACAGTCAGCATCGACCACAAAAACGACGAGTTAAAACAGATTCTCAAAAACAACAGCTCGAGGTCGAACTTGATGCTGACAGTCAGCAACACATACTGACAGTCAGAATAGTTCAAATGATTTTAGCTCAAGAAATTATGCTCTCTGGACAATTGTCAGTTTAAATAGACTCACATTCATACTGACAGTTAGCATAGCATACTGATAGTCATCATGGATAAAAACAGCCATAAGTTTTGATCCAGAAATCCGATTAAAGTGTTTTATGGCTCGTTTGAATGATAATTTAGAGGGCTATATTTTTCTCAACAGAAGAAAAACCCAGATCTGCCTAGATCTTTCTAGAAAATGCAAAAAATCTTCTATTGTGAAAAAAATCATCTGAAAAACCAAATCTTTACAAAACAAATCCAACCAAAAAGAATGCAATGCAGTGACCTAATAGTTTCTCGGTTTATGATGGAAATATAGAGAGGACTTGCAACCCCTCTTTATAGTATGGTTAAAACTAAAAACTAATTCCTAAACCGATCAACCTTCAAAACACCGAGATCGGTAAAAATAAAAACAATTGTTACCTCAGGTCCTTTGCATCTTTAATCTTGCGATTTGCGTCTCGTCTTTGTACCTTGTGACTTGTGCTTTATCTCTTTTTTATGTTGGGTTCATCTTGATCATCTTGCACGTTTTCCCAATGAAGCTCTGTATAAAATATCTCAAAAACACAATTAGTCTGAAACGCTTGTTTTCATTAATCATCAAAATTAGGCATAATGGCCTAGATGCAAAAATCTTCCCCTTTTTGATGATTGATGAAAACAAGCCATAATCTCAGCCCGACCTAGAACGGCTGTATCTCTGGAGCTTGCTGGAGATCTAGTCGGGTCGACACCTGGTGAAGCTGGAAGACTGGAAGCTGGGGCTGCAGAGGCCGGTGCAGCAGGGGCTGGAGCAACAGGACCTGAAGCTGATCCTGGCGACGATAGAGCTGGGCGGGCCCTCTTGCGAGGGGTAGAGGTGGCTGAAGAAGGCAGGCGACTCAGAATCTCCTCCTACTGGGCAAGCAGACGAAGTAGAATATGATGATGCTCCTCCTGAGTGCGCAGTATCTGCTACTGCGTCTGGATCACCTGGTCGAGCTGAGAAATGGAGGAGGATCCGGTGCCAGTGTCTGCAGTCGGTGCCTGATCAGGCTCCTAAGCTGGAGCCTTGTCCCCTGACTCCCCCACAGCCTCATCATCAGATACGGGAGAGACAGGCTCAGGTACAATTGCAGGACGGGCACCAAGACGGCGATCGGCCTATCCCGGAGGGTAGAACAGAAGAGGATGATGGGGCCGAGGAAGCTCAGTATCGACGACGCTGATATGAAGAAGCACCGCCATGGTGTATGGAGCATACACCAGGTGGTGACGTGGGGCAACAAGGACATGTTGAATCTCACTGATGATGAGATCAGCAACATCGAAAGGCTCCTCCTGAAAGATGGAGATCAAGACATGGAGGGCTAGATAGGTGACCTTGGCCGTGTCTCTGGTCATAGGGACCAAAGTGAGATGACGGATCCTCAGGGCCAGATTGGCATCGCGGCGTAGGCCAGCGATGTGACAGAGCTGGAAGGGGCCGAAGTAGAGCATGGCTACCTCCCGATCCTCGAGGTCTGGGAGAGTGTGGAGCTGGCGTCCAGAGGTAGGACGAACCAGTGCAAGAGCAGTCTCGAACTGCTCCTTCGTGACAGTGTGGACCTGGAGGGCTGTCATGAAGGTCAACGAGTCATGCTGAGGAGAGATTAAGATGGTGGTGTAGAACTGGCGGATGGGCTCATCAGCCCAGTGAAGAGAAGAATCAGAGACAAGATATCTGATCCTGATGGAGGCGAAGGAGTCTGCCAGGGAAACGATGCCTATACGAGAGGCAATCGTGGACCAGGAGAGGGAATGATGAGCGAAGATAGGGACACGACTATAGACGCTGGTGAATAGGTCAAGCTACAGGTTCGTGAAGAAGGTGAGAACCTGGCAGGCATCACAACCAGTGGGATGAGGGGAAAGGTATGGGTTTGTGGAGCGGAGGGTGCGGAGACGACTAGTGTGCCACCGGGAGTAATCCACGGGGACGCGCTCGGGCGGAGGTAAAGAGCAGGTCTCAGACGTCTGACCTGTTGAATGACTGCTATTTGCAGCGTTCTTTCGACGAGCAACACGTCGAGACGACGAGGGCTGATCAGACATGGCAAAGCGAAATAGAGAGGAGAGAAAGGACCTAAAAATGAATAGAGGAACCCGCTGGACGACGAGGTAACGACGGCCAATGGAACCGGCCGGTGAGGAGAGGCATGACAAGGCTCGGTGAGACTCGGTGAGGAGCGGCGAGGGGGCGGTGAGGTGTGGCTAAACGGCGGTGAGACTCGGCACGGCGGCTCACGGCGTAGCAAGATGCGGCGAGGTGTGGCGCGGTGGTGAGGCAACCTGCGGCGGCGCGGTGAGGCGGCGGTGCGGTGAGGTGGTGGCGTGATGAGGTGGCAGTGGTGACGAGGTGCAGCGGTGGCGCGGTGACGAGGAAACACCGGCGGCAAAGGGGAGGACGCGAGAAGACAAAAAAACAAAAACGAGGGTTTTAGGGTTCGGGGTCACACACTGACAATCAGTGTGATATACTGACAGTTTGTTCAGAAACCAGGGTTTTGAAACTGACAATCAATGTGTAGCACTGACAATCAGCACAGAAACCTGGGATTTGAAACTGACAGTCAGTGTGGGTCACAAAATTTGACCAGAGGCTACGAACAAAGTTGAAACACATAACTGACAGTCAGTGTATGAGACTGACTGTCAGCATGGTCAACAACTTCGACCAGAGGCTACGACCAGGCTCCTGAGCAAGAGAACTGACAGTCAGTTTGTGATGCCGACTGTCAGCATGAGCAATCAATTCGACCAGAAGCAGATTTCGACCAGAGAAAGAATAAAATATATTTTAATACAAATAACACATCAACTAGCATTTGAAATATCAATAATGTTCAATTCACCTCTGAGAAAACAAAATCTAGTTTCATCTAGGGTTTGGTGAAAATATCTGCTAGTTGTAATTCAGTTCTGATGTAACTCACGTCTATATCCCCTTTTGCCACATGATCTCTTATAAAATGGCGCCGTATTTCAATATGCTTAGTTCTAGAATGTTGAATAGGATTATTAGAATTTTAATGACACTTTCATTATCACACAAGAGTGGCACTTTTTCAAATATAATTCCATAATCCAAAAATGTCTGCTTCATCCACAAAATTTGAGCACAACAACTTACTGTAGACACATATTCCGCTTCAGCAGTAGAGAGAGCTACAGAATTTTGTTTCTTAGATGACCACAACACTAATGATCTCCCCAAAAGTAGACAACTACGAGACGTGCTCTTTCTATCAATCTTGCAATCCGCATAATCTGAGTCTGAATAACCAATTAATTCAAAGTTTGCATTTTTCGGATACCAAAGGCCTAAATTTAGGTAGCATTTTAAATACCCAAGGATTCTTTTAATAGCAATCAAATGACATTCCTTAGGGTCTGATTGAAATCTAGCACATAAGCAAACATTAAACATGATATCAGGCCTAGATGCAGTAAGATATAGCAAGCTACCAATCATAGACCTATAGAGTTTAGAATCGACCGATTTTCCATTGTTGTCCATATCCAGATGTCCATTTGTGGCCATGGGAGTTTTTATTGCTTTAGCATCTTCCATGCCAAAGCGCTTGAGCAAGTCCTTCACGTACTTCGTTTGACTCACAAACGTTCCGTTCTTGAGTTTCTTGATTTGAAGTCCAAGGAAAAAGCTTAGCTCGCCGATCATTGACATCTCAAATTCCCTAGACATCATTTCTCCAAACTCATGACAAAAATGTTCAATAGTGGATCCAAAGATAATATCATCAACATATATTTGACAAATGAATAAATCTTTTTCAATCATTTTTGTAAAGAGAGTTGTATCAACCTTCCCAATTTTCAAACCTTTCAATAAGAGAAAGTCTCAAAGTCATTCATACCAAGCTCGAGGAGCTTGTTTGAGACCATAGAGAGCTTTAGACAGTTTGAACACATGGTTTGGAAATTTAGAATCTTCGAAACCAGGAAGTTGTTCTACGAAAACTAATTCAGATATCTCACCATTTAAAAAGGCACTTTTTACATCCATTTGAAATAACTTGATATTAAAGTTTGATGCATAAGCAAGAAGTTTACGAATAGTTTCAAGTCTTGCTACCGGTGCAAAGGTTTCACCAAAGTTTAAACCTTCAACTTGAGTAAAACCATGTGCAACCAGACGAGCTTTGTTTCTAATTACTGCACCATTTTCATCTTGCTTATTTCTAAAAACCAATTTTGTTCCAATTACATTATGATCCTTGGGTCTTTCTACTAAAGTCCAAACTTTATTCCTAGAAAAATTATTAAGTTCATCATGCATAGAATTTATCCAATCAGTATCACTAAGAGCGTCATCAACAAGTTTAGGTTCTAGTGATGATACAAAAGAGTGATGTTCACAAAAAAGAGGCAATACGAGAGCGAGTTTGAACACCCTTACTGACATCACCCAGTATTTGATCTAGATGGTGATCCTTGGCGATGGTTAGATGTTTCCTTGGTGCTTCTTCTTGTGCAGCTTCTTCTTGACTTTGCTCTGGTGGATCAATATGAGGTGATGATGTATGATGATCATCATTCTCAATGTTCTCATCATCTTCTTGATCATCTTCTCTTGGTTTGATGTCTCCAATTGTAATGTTCTTCATGGCTTCTTGAAGATCTTCACCTGAAACTTCACAAGAGACTTGCTCCTTTTGCGAGCCATTAGTTTCATCAAATTCTATGTCGCATGATTCTTCAATACAACTTGTATTTTTATCAAAAACGCGATAGGCTTTGCTAGTGGTGGAGTATCCGACCAGAAAGCCTTCATCTAATCTTCTCTGAAATTTACCACCAAAGTTTCTTTTCTTAAGGATGTAGCATTTGCAACCAAAAACTCAAAAATAGGAAACATTTGGCTTATGCCCAACAAGAAGCTCATAGAGAGTTAAATTCAGAAGAGGATGCAAATCAAGCCGATTAATGGAATAGCAAGTAGTATGCACGACTTCAGCCCAAAAGAGAGTAGGAGCGTCATACTCACTTAGCATTGTTCTTGCCATTTCTATTAGTGTTCAATTTTTTCTTTCCACAACTCCATTTTGCTGTGGGGTGTAAGAGGTAGAAAATTCGTGTTTAATGCCTAGTGAGTCACAAAAATCAACTAAAGTTGAATTAACGAATTCTCCACCATGATCACTACGGATTTTCCTGATGGAAAGTTCGAATTCAGTGGAAACAAGTTTAGGAAAACTTTTGAAAACATCAGGGGTTTCAGATTTTTGAGAAATGAAGAAAACCCAAGTGTAGCTAGTGAAATCATCAACAATAACAAAACCATAGTTTTTACCCTTGATACTTTGGAACTCGGAAGGTCCAAATAAATCCATATGCTGCAGTTCCAAAGGTTTGCAAGTTGAAAGAACATGTTTAATCGGATGTGAAGTAGCTACTTGCTTGCCAGCTTGACAAGCGCTGCAAGGTTTATCCTTTTCGAAATTCACATCTTTTAAGCCAACAACCAAATCACGTTTAAAAGCTTTTTAAGTTGATGCATTCCAACATGTGCAAGCCTTCTATGCCATAGCCAACCTTTTGAGGTTTGAGAGACAAGACATGTTGAAAGAGATGCATCTTTAGAGTGAAAATCAACAAGATGGAGATTTCCAAAACGAAAGCCTTTGAAGATCAAAGAATTATCATTTAAACTTTCAACTAAAACTTCTTTAGGATAAAAAAAAGCAACGAAATCCAAGATCACAAATTTGTGCAACGGAAAGCAAATTAAAATTCAGAGATTCAACAAGTAAAACATTCGAAATTGAAAGATCATTGGATATTGCAATTTTACCCAAGCCTACCACATTTCCTTGACGATTGTCGCTAAGGTGATCTTTTGGTTTTCGCTCGAGTTGTCTTCTAATGAGGTGAACAACTTTTTGTTACCGGTCATATGTTCGGAGCATCCGCTGTCTAGCACCCAATGTTTTCCACCGGTCTTGTAGCTCACCTGCAAAAACAAAAGAATCAAGTCTTTTTAGGTACCCAAACTCTTTTGGGTCCTTCGATGTTAGCAATCAAAACTTTGGGCACCCAAATTGATTTCTTCTTTTTATTTAACATAGGTGCACCAACAAACTTTGCTATAGCATATCCTTTCTTTAACCTTTGAAGCATGTAGCAAGTATCAAAATAGTTTGAAGTTATTAAAGGACAAGCATCATGATAATGACCAGTTTCATGGCATTTAAAGCAAAATGTGTTGCATGCTTTTACAAAAATGGTTTTTGTATTTAATTTCTTTCCTTTCTTCGGAAAGTATCCAAGACCTTCTTTTCTAAATGAGCATTTTTGTTTGCTAAGAATAAGATCAAGTGATACTTTTCCTTTGTAGCAATTTTCTAACCCTTTTCCAAGTTTCTCAATTTGAGCTTTAAGTTCATTATTTTCATTTAAGATTGTTTCATTTGAAGCACATGGTATATCAAGAAAACTTTGAGAAGAATTATCATTTAGATCACATGAGATGGCTACATCTACCTTAGATGGAGCATTAGTAATATCTTTAATGAGAAGACTTTCATATGACTCTTTTAATTCTGAGTATTGAGTCCGTAAGGAAGAATGCTTTTCTTTAAGCTCTCTATACTTCCTTTTAGTAATTCCAAAAACTTCATTTAATTCAGTAATCATTTCAACTAGTTCATCATGTGAAGGGTCATTAGAATATACCTTTTCATCACCTTTAGCCATAAGACAAAGGGATTGACTAGTCGAAATATTGCCGAGGGCTAGTCCGGCTAGCTTCTTGGAGAAACCTCCTTCATCGTCGAAGTCGGAATTGGAGCTCTCTCGTCCGAACATCCATTCTCCGAAGCAGTCTTCTTTGGTTGCACCATTGTTCTTCTTGAAGAATTTCTTCTTCTTGTCCCAAGTCTTGTTCTTGTTTGGACATCTTGAGGCTATATGTCCTTTTTCGTGACATCCATAGCATATGATGTCCTTGAAGTTTGATTGCTTTGGCCCCTTTGGTCGTGTGTCGATGTTGACTCCTTTCTTGTGCAACCAGCGAAGAAGTTTTTGAGTGTTCTTTACCATGAGTGCTAGATCCTCGTCAGAGGAGCCATCGCTTGAGTCAGTTTTGGAGCCGGCTTTAAAAGCCAATGCCTTCTTCTTTGTCTCTGAAGGTTCAGCTGCTTCTCTCTTCTCCTTTCGATGCATCTCATGGGTGATGAGGTTCCCATAGAGATCAGTAGGAGAAGTGGTTGACAGGTCGGAGTTGGTGAGAACCATTACTAATGTGTCGAAGCTTTCTGGAAGAGCCCTGAGCATTTTTCTCACAATGTCGATGTCAGTAAAAATGACTCCCAGCCCCTTGAGTTCATTCACAATGTTGTTTAACCGAGTAAACATGGAATCCACGGACTCGGTTGATGACATGGTGAATGTCTCGTATCGTTGCCTTTTCAGGAGCAACTTTGCCTCTTTGACTTTGGTAGTGCCCACATATATTTCCTCGAGGGTGGTCCAAACCTTGTGAGCGGTGGTGAGATTGCTCACGCGGTTGAACTCATTTAAAGATAAACTGGCAAAGAGAGCATTTTTTGCACGGGCGTTTAAGTGGAGTTTTCTCCTATCGTCATCGGAGTGACTTGCCAGATCATCTGGAGGAGTAAACCCAAACTTAACAATATCCCAAACATCAAGTCCCATGGCCTTTAGAATACCGACATGCGCACTTTTCAATAGGGATAGTTAGTCCCATCAAAGATAGACGCACGGCCGGTATGACCGAGATGAAAACCCTCATTTGACGTCATCCTCTCTCTAGGCGGTAAAGCCCATTTAATTGACAAACCTCGCTTTGATACCACGTGTAGGATCGAGGATGCCGACTAGGGGGGGTGAATAGGAGTCTTTAAAAACTTCAAATTAAAACAACTTTTGCAAAGAAATAACAAATGAATATATATTGCACAATTAAAAGAGAAAGAGAAAGAGAACAAACACAAGGATTTTTCCCGAGGTCTCGGAGAATCGCCCAGTCTCCCCTACTCCTCGTTGAAGCACTCAAATGAATGAGTCTTGCTTCAATATCCACGAAAGATATTTCTTACTAGTGGTTGCTCCTTGTCCACTCCAGAAAGACGAGCACCAATGCCTTTTGCAATCACGCCGAGCCTCTCCGACAATCTCCGAACAGGAGAGGTCAACAGCCACGCCACCAAACCATCTAGGTGAGGCGTTCACCAAGAGTAATAGGTTGCAAGGTCTCTCCTAGACCTCCAACAATCACCGAGAAACTCTAGATATGCAAAAATGATGCGAATAGAAAACTCAATGGATCACAAAAACTCACGACTTGATCAAAAGATGAAGATTTTGTGTTAAGAACTAAAGCTCAAGTGTGTATATAAATATGAGGCTGCTTGGTGTAAGAAATAATAGCTCAAAGCCTCTATTTATAGCCCAAAACACCAAAAGAGCCGTTGTGCACAAGCTGTAAAAGTGACAGTGCATGCTGACAGTCAGCATAGGTCACGACCAGAAAGAAGTAAAATCCGGAGAAAACTTAGCTAGCTGTTTGAGGTCCAAAAAGGAAACAAAACAGCATGTACTGACAGTCAGCATAGCATATTGACAGTCAACATCTATCTGAACGGCTGACAAAAATTACGAATAAAACTTTGCTAACCATTTGTGGTCGTAAATGCAAACTAACACCTCATACTGACAGCCAGCATCACATGCTGGCAGTCAGCATCGACCACAAAAACGACCAGTTAAAACAGATTCTCAAAAACAACAGCTCAAGGTCGAACTTCGTGCTGACAGTCAGCAACACATACTGACAGTCAGCATAGTTCAAAAGATTTTAGCTCAAGAAAACATGCTCTCTGGACAATTGTCAGTTTAAACAGACTGACATTCATACTGACAGTCAGCATGGATAAAAACAGCCATAACTTTTGATTCAGAAATCCGATTAAAGTGTTTTATGACTCGTTTGAAAGATAATTTAAAGGGCTATATTTTTTTAACATAAGCAAAACCCAAATCTGCCTAGATCTTTCAAGAAAATGCAAAAACTCTTCTGCTCTCAAAAAAAATCTTAAAAACAAAATCTTTTCAAAACAAATCCAACTGAAAAGAATGCAATGCAGTGACCTAAAAGTTTTTCAGTTTATGCTTAAAATATAGAGAGGACTTGCAACCCCTCTTTATAGTACGGTTAAAACTAAAAACAAATTCCTAAACCGATCAACCTTCAAAACACCGAGATCGGTAAAAATAAAAACAATTATTACCTCAGGTCCTTTGCATCTTTAATCTTACGATTTGGCTCTCGTCTTTGTACCTTGTGACTTGTGCTTTATCTCTTTTTCATGTTGAGTTCATCTTGATCAACTTGCATGTTTTTCCAATGAAGCTGTCTGGTCCTTTGCATCTTTAATCTTGCGATTTGCATCTCGTCTTTGTACCTTGTGACTTGTGCTTTATCTCTTTTTCATGTTGGGTTCATCTTGATCATCTTGCACGTTTTCCCAATGAAGCTCTGTATCAAATATCTCAAAAACACAATTAGTCTGAAACGCTTGTTTTCATTAATCATCAAAATTAGGCATAGTGGCCTAGATGCAACACCTTGCACCTCTGCCTCTCTGCACCTACTTCTATCTTGCTCCTCCTGTGCCTTGTGAAAAAAGGTTAGCACCCCCTCTCTATTTATAGAGGCTATAGGTTGGTTACAACCATCCAACAACCAGAGATTTTTAGGGGATTTGAATTTGAATAAAAGATATACTTTGTTATTTAAATAAACAAAAGGATAAAAAGAGATTATCTCCTTTTTGAATTTGAATAGGAGATATACTTTATTACAAAAGGATAAAGAGAGAGATTATCTCCTTTTTGAATTTGAATAGGAGATATACTTTTGTTATTTAAATTAAAGATAAATCCATTCCGAACTCAGGCTGCATTTCGGTTTGATAGGGTTTGACCAGATTGTTGACTAGATTTGACCACATTTGACCATGTTTGACCAGTCCAATTTTGACCAATTTTTTGACCAGTGGAGTTTTTGTCCTAGTTTTGATCTTTTTTTATAGACAAAATATACGTGTATTGTTATTTTAGCCCTTTTGGTCATATGTGACTTTTTCTAATAAATTTTTTATTACAAAAATTCATTGAACACTCGTATTGACGACCTACTAGATCAATTGAAGCATGCTGCTATCTTCTCGAAATTGGATCTAAAATCAGGGTATCATGAAGTCAGCATCTGAGAGGAGGATACCTGGAAAACCGCGTTAAAAATGCAACAAGGTCTGTTCAAATGGTTGGTCATGCCGTTTGGCCTTTGCAATACCCCAGCTACTTTCATGCGTCTTATGAATGACATATTGCGATAGTTCATCGACGACTTTGTGATCGTCTACCTCGATGACATACTGGTCTATAGTCGTTCGTGGGACGAGTACCTCATTCATGTTGAAAAGGTGTTCGAACAACTTCGGCAACATCGACTTCGCCTCAACCGTAAGAAGTGCGAGTTCAATCAGCAAACTCTACTCTACCTAGGATTTTGAGGTCAGCAACGGTACGTTGCAAATCGACTCGGATAAGGTAAAAGTAATTCGCAAGTGGTTGCGACCGTGAACAGTCACAGAAGTGCGTAGTTTTTTGGGAGCATGCCCATACCTTTGAAAGTTCATACGACACTTCTCAATTGTGGATTCTTTGTTGCATGCATTAACCAAGATCGATCAAAAGTTTGAGTGGACAGGGAAACATGAAGACACATTTCTCTTGCTGAAGAAGAAGATTAGTGAAGCTCCTGTTCTAGCTTTGCCGAATCTACAGAAGCCATTCGATCTAGAAACCAATGCCTCAGGTTATGCAATGGGCGCTATGCTCATGCAAGAAGGTCGACCAGTAGCATATCACTCCGAGTTATTCCAGGGAGCTCAGAACAACTATCCAACCTACGACAAAGAGTTGTGTGCACTGCATCAGGCCATAAAATATTGGCAGTGTTACCTTTTGGGTAAAGAGACTGTTGTCCACATGGACCACCAACCTTTACAATATTTGCAAACAAGCTACAGCAAGATCGACATATGAAGTGGATGTCATATCTGCTATAGTTCAATTTGGTGATTAGGTACAAGAAGGGCGTACACAATAAACTGGCTGACACGTTGTCGCAACCACCAGTTACGACCCTCTGCTTATCATTGTTTATGCAGATCGAGCCCTCATGTCATGCTGACTATGCCACGATGAACAGTGAAGATCCTGACTTTTATCAGCACTGGCTGAGCTCGAAACAGGGAAATTTACAGAGTTCATTCAACGAGAAGGACACTTATACAAAGGCAATTTACTTTGTATACCTCGTGGAGCACCTTGAATTCAATGGCTACAAGAAGATCATACATCGAAGGTTGATGGTCACTTTCGGGTTATGAAGACTTTACAAAATCTTCATCGTCATGTGCTCTAGCTGCTAATGCAGCAAGATGTGGATAGTTTTGTTCGAGGTTGTGGTCTTTGCAGCATCTCAAAATTGGCAAACCAAAAATTAGGTTTGTACACTCTTTTGCCAGTTCCGTCACAACCATGGGAAAACATATCCATGGATTTCTTGGGAGGACTTCCTAGGACCCTACGAGGCAATGACTATCTCATGGTGGTCGTTGATCGGTTCTCCAAAATGATAATTCTCATACCTTGTTGAAGGACTATCACGGGAGAAGAGGCAGCTCGAGTATTCTTTCAGCACGTTTGGACACATTTCCGACTTCTATTGTGTCTAATCGTGAAACTCGATTCCTTAGTCACTTTTGGCGATCACTCTGGACGATGATGGATACAAAGCTAAAAAGGAGTACTACTTTTCATCCTCAGACTGATGGTAAAACCGAGGTGGTAAATCAAATTGTCATTCATCTCTTGAGGAGCTTTAACTCTAAGCATCCGAAGACCTGGGATGAAAGCATGCCGTACTTGCAGTTTGCCTTGAATCGAGCAGTGCATGGTTCAACTGGGAAGTCACCCTTTGAGGTATGTTTGGGATTTCTACCACAGAGTCCATTCGACAGGGAATTTGAGATCCCTACCTCAAGGGAGAATAGCAAAAAAGTCTCTGATCAGGATCAAGCAAAAAATATCCTAGAAGGTATTCAACGACTCCATGGTGAGGTTGAACAGAACTTGCTGAAAGCACAACTCAAGTACAAGGTGCGACATTATCAGCACCGAGTTGATGCTCAATTTCAAGAGTATGATAAGGTCTGGTTACATTTGAGTAAGGAGAGACTTAAAGGTGAAGGAAAAAAGCTTAAACCCATCCGTTATGGTCCTTTTCGGATTTTGCGGAAAGTTGGTACTAATGCTTATCAGCTCGAGTTACCTCCACACATGGATATTTACTTGGTTTTCAATGTTGAGCACCTCAAATTCTTTGAGCAGGATGATGAGCCGGATACCATAGTACCGTCTGTTAAAGACTTGGTCTATCAACGTGAAGAGCCTCTACCTGACGACGTGATCTTGGAGAAGAGGGTGACAACCACCCGCAGCAGCACACGAGAATCTTTTCGAATCAGACGAAAAGATCAGCGAGCGCGTGCGGCAAAGTGGTACACCTGAGAAGATGGCCAAGCCCAATTTCCACATCTTCAGTTTTGATCACATGGTCACCAACGGGGATTCGCCCCTTCTCAATAGGGGAGTCATGATCCGAGAGAATCTTCGAGTCTGGCAGGACAAGTTCGCAAAAGGCTTTGCGACCTAGTCGACCTCAGAAAGGTTTCGCAACCTCGGAAAGGTTCGCGACCTCAGAAAGGGTTCACGACCTCGATCCGATCTCTGGTGGGAATTGAAGTCCGATCAAAATACATATAACTAAGTCTTACGTATTCAGGTTTAGTTAGTTGTCTGAGTCTAATACATTGAGGTTATTGAGTCTGATATGTACTCATACGATTGGTCTATAAATACTTTGTAATAGTGTTAGTTTAGATCATCGAATATTATCCAAGTCTAGATTGAAGTCTTATACCTCATAGTTCATCGACGTAGGCGAGTAGGTCCTAATGTTCGACGTGTACGAGATCCCTCTTTGAAATAAAGAGCGTGCTATCTTTTGAATTGTGTTTTCAATCAACTTGGGTTTCGGTAATTCCGAGTAAGATCTCGTTATTGCACATATTAATGTATGATCGAGTATCGACAAATCTGTCTATACTTCAATCAGGGCAAAGCAGCATTTGTTCGAGGCTAGATCAAAACCCAGTCTAGAGAGGGCGGTTGTGATCACCATTCTCTATGACCTTGTCTTTTTCAGAAAAGGTGTTCTCGTTTATGACATCGACGTTGCAGAGAAGACGGTGCTTCGCCATTGCAAGTTCATACAACTCAAGAATTTGTAGTGCTTAAATAAGAGCCTGCCGAAGATTGGGCACCAGTATTCACTACTACAGAAATGCTGAGTACTAACAGTTCTTCAACCGCTAGTGATCGGAACGATAGAAAAGCCTAACACTACTCTAACGGATCAAAATCGTTAGAATACCATAATATATTCTAACGGTTACTATTAATAAACCATTAGAATATCTTTCTATGTTCTAACAGTTCTTAGTAGTGCACCGTTAGAATAGTGGAATATATGCTAGCTGTTATTATCAGTAAATCGTTAGAATAGAGTACTATATTCTAATAGCTTATGTAGTGCACCGTTAGAATAGCTTATTATATTCTAACAGTTGTAATTAGTAAACTGTTAGAATATCTTACTAAATTCTAACGGAAAGTACTAGTGAACCGTTAGAATAGATTCACATTCAACTATACAGATACAAAAAAGGTTCATTCAAAAATACACATTCAATATTCAACAGACTAAATTTATTCACCTTCAACAGATTGAATTTATTCATAGATTTATTAACACATTGAATTGATTCACATATATACCAATACAAATACAAAAACAAAAACCACCAATTCACAAATACTAAATATATTAATAATTCATAGGACTACAGAGAGTAGAAGAATGAAAAGAAAAAAAAGAAAAATTACAATGAGTTGACAGCCACTTCTTCCATCACATATTGAGCCCAAATTTGTCGCAGCTCTCTTATCTTTGAATTCTCGTATTTGTCTTTGGGCATGGCACTCTGCATGCATGGATGAAGAGTCAATAATTAACTTCCTAATTTCGAATGTCATATCCAATTTTCAAATTTGAGTTAGGTAAAATGCTTACCTGAGGGAATTGGGCAAAGTTTGTCCTGACTAGGTCATACATAAACAACATTATATAAAACCCACATTCCCACGATTCTGCCTGTTGATGGCACTGACATAATTGCATATGCGAAGACATGTTATTTATTCTTTTCATAAACTAATTAAGCATACACTAAAAGACTCATGGGTAGTTCAATCCTTATTAATTACCTCATATTATTTCCAAGAAATTCTTGTGCCCTCTTATGCGTTATGTCTTCCTCCAATGGACACATAATTTGTGAAATCCCTGCATTTAATTTAGCATTGCTGGTTAATATGTTATCATTAGCTAGTGAGATCAAAATTGAAATCAAACATGTTACTTACGCGTCCATATGCCACGAGATCACGTATTTATTCGATAGGCTGTCGTGCATCGAATCAAGGTAGTACACCTCATTCCTCCATGGATAGATCATGAGGAGGATCCAGTGGCCCCTACATTGTACACAAAAGAGAACTGTTTAAAGTACATGTTAGGTGTAACATACAAGAATGAGTTAACTTAGTACGAAATGCACTAACCTTTGGTGCTATGGCACTAGAATGAACTCCTTATCTTGCTGCGCCAGCAGTGCCCTCGATATGTACTATTCCGCATATGCTAGATCCTGCTCTAGCATCGTGTGGCTTATTTTCTCTGTGTCAAGGAAACCCACCTTGTCACATGCCCTCATTGACGCCAGTCTGTACATGCACCTGCATGAAAAGGATGACATTAGTATTGCATGCAGAGTGATTAGATTTATTAAATTAACTACAACAACATATAGGATTAGCAAACTCACAGGACTCCAGTCTGTATGATGGACATATCAAGTTCCCGCCAGTTAAAGAGGTCAAAAAAATCCTCATGTGCCACAGATATGCTCCCGGCCTCACGATGGAACTGTCCAAGCTTGAAGGGAACTAGGAAGTTCAAGTTGCGCCGGGACCGGGTTAGGTACCACTCGTCGATGTCTCTAGTTGTGCGATCCAATTTACACAAAATGGCCTCCAACATGAGTGGGAAACTATTCTTGAATATATTCGGCTATCCCTTTCTCCCTTTGCCTTTGCCGTTGCCCTTTGCTGGGGAGCGAGTGTGTACCTTCGAAGCTCTGGGCAGGGTGTTGACGGCTTTCTTTGATGGCGAAGGGGCTTTTCGAGGAGGCGTGGATCCTTTGCCTAGGGCCGAGGTCGTCTTTCTAGGCTTGAGGGCCAAAGGAGATCCCTCAAGCCCTGTGCTGGGGGTGGGCTCCTTCGGTAGTACACTGGCATCCATCGTCCACTTCAATTTATGGACACATATGTTAGATTTTGCAAGTTGAGTATATTAAGTAAGTTGTAAACTACAATGGTAGGATTTACCTCCTGTATTATAACACCCTTCTTGGGCCACTATATGTACGAGCCCACTGCCTCACCAATTGTCTGCATTTCCTCCGTTGGGATGGGCAACAGAAAAGTGGTGTAGCCTGCGAGGGGCATGTCCACCTGTACCTTTGCGAACCCCATCTTCATAGGTATGCAGTGGATCCAGACATTCTCCCCAGACGGATATACGAACCCATGTGCAACCACTACGGGGTTGTCGCCTCTGTGAACCACTAGGCTGCAGCTGTTCGGCTTCTGCAAATTTGCAACAATTAAAATAGGTCAGTGAAATAATTCTAACAGAACGGGAGTGGCATCAACTTAAGTGCACAGTTCAAGACTTGCAATACCTCAAACATATCCATTAGATCCACAAGGACCTTCGAAGAGCAACTACTCAGCCGACTTCGTGGTGTACTGTCACCCTCGGGAGTTGGATCTACACCCTTGGACTTCACAATTCTGTTGAGTTGTCCTAATTGTTCGCTCATTTCAGTGAACTTGGCCTCGAATTGTGTAGTAACGTCTGCTCGTATCTTCTCGGCCAGCTCTGATTCCTTATCCTTCCAAGAGCGGGCCTTCTTCCTCAGTGGCCCACACTCTTCGAAGCCGTCCTGCCACAGCACGATGACTCCAATGTTCCGCATCCGCTCGGGATGCTCCTTATTTCCTAGAGCCCGGGTGATGATATCGTTCTACCTCTGGGGAGTAAACAATCCCTGCGTTGCCTCCTTCTCGACAAAGATCTGTTACATTCAAAGCTACATTGTGAGACAAATATATATATAAACTTGTGTAGACACAATTACGAAGTTAGACAATTTACCATCCACTGCATGACCTCAGCGTCCTTAGGGTTTGTGAACTCCATAGACCTCGTGGATGACGCGAACACTATCCCCCACCACCATCGTTTGCACCTCGAATCATGGATCTAGAGATCGGCAAGTCAGTGGTATCTACGAGAGCAGTTTCCTCGTCTTCCTTCCTCCACTGCTCCTCCTCCTTCCCCGCATAGCCCCGAGATCCGAGCCAGTGCGGGTGGTCGTTCCGCTACTGGATTCCCTTATTCTTCTCGCTAAGGGCATTCAAAGCAGAAAAAAGCAAATGCACCGTTGGTTAGTCCATACAATCGACCATACAGTGTAAACAAGCAAAGGAAGCATATATAACTTGAACTCATGAGACCCCTTCTGCTGGGTGAATTGCTCCCATACCTCCTCCGTTATGAAGGGGTACTTCTCGCAAGGAGAATTCCCCAAAGTGAGGAAGGTACTAGCGAGGAAGCTCTTGAAGGTTTTCCATGTGTTGTTCATGTCCTTCAAGTAGGCCGTCTTAGGTCCATCGTCGGGGATGTTCCACTTAGCCTGTTTTCAAACAGTACATATAAGCAAGAGTTAGTTAAACTTCAAGATAAGCCAAGGGAATGTGATTATGAAAGAGTTCAGGGATTTTGACTAATTTTACCTTCACTTTAGCCCACAACCTATCCCTCTCAACCACCTTCATGTCCTTCCAGCTAGCAACAGTGATCTTCACCCTTTCTTTGGCCGCAAGCCAACGTAGGAAGCTTACTTCCCAATGTTCTTTTTGATTAGTCTCCCAAACTGGTTGAACTTGCAGAAAAGATCAGTGCGTTTTGCCAAACCGCAAAACATCATCGTGCCTCGTGCTGTCCTCTTGCGCTGGGACGGTGTAGCATCAGCTACGTTACCCCTCGTCGAATCACTACTATCAGACAAGGAATATGCTGATATGGTTGTGCCTAAAATTCCATGAACAAACCATCAAAAAGGCTGACTACATATACATGAAAAAGTTCATAACTGAAGCAATGCCATTACTAGTATATATAAGATTAAAACAACTTTAAAATAGAGAAGTTAGAACCATATAATAATTATCAAACACAAAATAGGCCAGTCTTTGATTGGAGGTTTTACAAAAATTACTTAATGTACATCTCATCTAACCCTAAAACCTATTCTTTTCTAATGGTTAATACATGAACAACCATTAGAAGATGTGCTTTATTCTAATGGTTAATACATGAACAACTATTCTTCGGACAGAATCACCTGGTCGAACACAATTAGGTGAGAAGGAACCTCAATCGAACACGCTGGACGAAAAAGAGACTTGATTGAACACAAACACATGGTTGAAAAGAGTCCCGATCGAACATGAACACTTCTGGTTGAAATGAGTCCCGATCAATCACGACTACTGCTTGGTTGGTTATTTGGTCGAGCGGAGCACGATATCGGGCACGACACGTGTTCGGCCAGGAGCACGCCATGTGTTCCCAGTCGTGCTCGGCTTGGTTTCCAAAGGTTTTAGTGGTCTGTTTTGACTCATATTTATCCGTTCTCACACCGTTTGAAGCTAGACTTCATCGTCTGCACGTCAAGGAGTTATTTTTGGGCATGTTAACCCATGTATTATAAATAGGGAAGCTTTTGGCTCAATTAGACATGCTCTTTTATGCAAGTTTTTTTTAGTAGTTTTTGGATATATTTCTTAGAACAGCTCCATTCTCTATTTTTTCCTATGTTTGTAAGCCAGCAAGGAAGGCACACTCAATTTTCAAGCACTCAAGTAAGTTTTCATTTAATTCTTATTATTATTTCTGCATTATTATGTGTTCTTGTGAGTAGTTCACTTCTAGGGTTAGGGATGACCTACTTCGAAAGGCGTGATTCTTCCTTGGTCTTGATCTCAAGTTTTGAAGTTATTTCCTAATGTTTTCTTCCTCCAAATCCTAAATTCTCATTTCGGCAACATATGTGATAGTTGAGCCTTAGCAAGAATTTAGGGGAGTTTTTGAGTCCTTAGCTGATCCGGAAGGATCTTCGGGTCTTTCAGGTCGAGTTCGCAACTAGCTTCGCCACCTAGACCTATTCGAGTTCGGAAAGGCTTCGCGACCTCGACAAGGCTTCGTGACCTCGGAAGGGTTCGCGACATGGATCTGATCTCTGGTCAGAATTGTAGTCCGATCAATATACATAACTAAGTCTAATCTGTTAGGGTTAGTTAGTGTCCGAGTCTATTACGTTTAGGTTATTGAGTCTGATACGTACTCATACAATTGGACTATAAATACTTTGTAATAGTTCTAGTTTAGATTATCGAAGAGTCATTAAACTTATTTAAGTCTTAGACACATAGTCATCGACGTAGGCGTGTGCGTCCTAACATTTGACATGAATAAGATCCCTCTTTGAAATAAAGAGTTGTGCTATCTTGTGAACTGTGTTTTCGATCAACTTGGATTTTGGCAATTCCGAGTAAGATCCCATTATTCCACGTATTAGCATCTGATTGAGTATAGTCGAAGCTTGGCTATACCTCAATCAGAGCAACCAGAATCTGATCGAGGCTAGATCAAAACCCGGTCCAGCTCGTAATCAGATCAAGTTGGTATTAGAGCACCTATCCTGTCTTGTGGATGGTGATGACTCTCCAGGGTTACAAAACCTCTAGCAAAACTCCAGGCGATCAATCAATGGTTCCTACAGTCACATCTCCGAAGATGTCTGATGATACCTCCATTCAAGCTAACCTAGCTAAACAAGTGGCTAAGCTCTCTACCGACATGGATATCATGCTTACTTGGAATAAGCAGCAGGCCATGGCTGTACCTTCTAAAGTTGATGCTTCAAAGGCAAGGTTAAGGGTTTGAAGATTGGTGAAGACTTGCGTAGGATAGACGAAGATGAAGACGAAGACAACCACAAGGCCGATGACCTCACCAACACCTCCTTACTGTCAGATCTTTCAAGGTCGAAGCTAAGTTGATATACCCATATACAATGGGGTGATCAATGCCGAGAAGCTGGATTCTTGGATCGAGCAGCTTGAGACCTACTTTGACCTACGAGGGTTCAATAGCACTCAAAAAGTGAAATTCGCACCTTTGAAGATAGAGGACCACGCCAAGACATGGTGGAAGGGCCATGTTGCCAGTGGTGAAGCTGACAACCTTTTTGTGGGGTTAGTTCAAATGACTCCTACGACAAGAATTCTACCCGATGGGTTATCTCAAAGAGATATGGGATCGTTGGGACAGATTGTATCAGCATCGCAACCAATCCGCCCAAGATTACACGATGGAATTTTGGAGACAAGCAATGGTCATTGGCATCTCGCTCTCTGATCCTCAAGTGTTCCAAAAATACACATTTGGACTTCAAAAATTGATCAGTGATGAGTTAAGCCTGTTCGGCGTCCAGGATATCACAACCGCAAGCACGACTTCTATGTCGATCGGGAAGAAAAATAGATCCCACAACGACAAGGACAAGAAAGAGAATTCGACCTCGTCAAAAGGAAAGTTGAGTCCGAAGAAGAGTACTCCAAAGTTTAGTACAAGCATCTCTTGTGATCATTGTCATGTTGCTGGGCATTCAAAGGATAAGTGTTATAAGCTCCATCCTGAACTTCAACCAAAGAAAAATGGACCAGGGAAAAGAACAACTATAACTACTATGGCTACACTCGAAGAAGGAGTTGACTGAGTGAACTCGATTGATGAGGTGGATACAACTTTGTCTCTAATGGCAATGCGGAAGGAGAATGGATCAGATTCACCTGACGACCGTCACTCAACAGAGGACTTGTTCACTATCAACATCTAGGTGAAGCACGAAGTGGTTATAGCAATATTCGATCATGAAAGTCAAAAGAATTTGGTTTCCGTTGGACTAGTTCGGTGAATTGGTTTGAAGACGACCACACACCCATGACCGTATCCACTGGGTTAGTTTACATTTGATGTGAACCAACAGATTACGAGTCAATGTGTGTTGAAATTTGCGATCTCTGCTCGATATATCAACGAGGTTGAATGTGATGTCGTTCCTATCAATATTTGTCAGGTGATCCTTGGGAGTCCGTATATGTATGAATGAGATGCCTACTTCCATCTATTGAATATAAACCTGATTAAGGTTTATTTGTCTCGGTGATTAATGACAAAGACTAGAATTAATGACAAAGAATAGAATTGATGATGAAGCTCAGAATTAATGATAACAACCAGTTAATGACAATAATCTGAACTAACCTATTTATCATTAAGTATTGTAGAGTTTCAGATTAAAGCATGATGGAATTCATGACAAAAGCAACGAACTGGAAACCCTCAGAACAAATGAAGACAAACCCCGAGGAAATCATTCAAACACAAACTTGGTCAAGGTTTGAGGAGATGATCGAGTATAGACTCTCCGGGGAGATTGTCGAATATATGCCCACTTAAGGGTTTGAGGATGACAACTAACAGAACTAACCTGTATATTATAAGTGTTGTCAGCTTCCGGATCAAGTGTGATGAGGCTATGAAGCAGCAATGCTTAGAACCCTCACAATACATCGAGAATGCATATTCTGTGTCTACGGCCTCAATGATTGAAAAGTCCACAGTCATAGCACTCATGATATCAAGGTCACAGAAAATGAACACCATGATCGAAACATCCAGGTCGATGGCCGAATACGAAAGAAAAAAGGCTAAGACTCTTCATACGGTCATATGCATTAAAGACGAGCTTGTCTATCGATCTTCTATGATATCTTCTAATAGTTATCCGTGGTATAGTCGACCTAGTTTAATCTTTTTGGTTTAGATTTTATGATCGTACTATAAAGAGGGGTATAGCTGCTTGATTTATCTTATGCCCTTGAAGCTCAAAATGCATATCATATAGCTTATATGAAAACTTAAAAGTTTATCTACATATCCTTGGGCATCTGCTGGACAGTTTATGTTTTTCATTGTCCATAGTCACACAATCCTTGAGTATATGATTGCACAATAGGTGGTCTGAGTGACCAAGACTGTGACCAGTGTGGTTTCAGTAGCTGTGTGTGAATGTCAGTCTTAGTGACCGTTTGAGATCTTAGTGGTCTAAAAGACTATGTTGCGACCTTAGCGGTCTTCAGACTATGTGAGCGACCTTCGTGGTCTCGTGGTCTCACTCTGTCCATGGTCGAATCTATAGGATCAAGGATGCCGACTAGGGGGGGTGAATAGGAGGCTTTGAAACTTTTCAATTAAAAACAAATGTTGCAAGGATAAGAACCAAAACAATTTAATATATTGAAATAAAGAGACAGAGAGAACTGACACAACAATTTTTACCGAGGTCTCGGAGACTCGCCCAGTCTCCCCTAATCCTCGTTAAAGCACTCAAATAAATTGAGTCTTGCTCCAATATCCACATAGGATATTATCCACTAATGGTTGCTCCTTGTCCACTCCGGAAAGGCGAGCACCGATGCCTTGTACAACTGCGCCGAGTCTCTCCAACAATCTCCGAACTGGAGAGATCTACTGCCACGCCTCCGAACCGTCTAGGTGAGGGCGCTCACCAAGAGTAACAGGCAGCAAGGTCTTCTCTAGACCTCTAACAATCACCGAGAAACTAATAGGATGCAAAGATGCGAATAGAAAGCACTCTGTGGATCTGAAAAGTACTCGACTTGATCAAAAGATCAAGAGTTTGTATAAGAAATGAAAGCTCAAGAATGTATATGAGAGGAGGCTGCTTGTTGTGTAAAATACGAACTCAAAGCCTCTCTATTTATAGCCTCAAGGATCAAAAGAACCATTGGAGCAAGGGCTGAAAATCAGCAACTCAAACTGACAGTCAGTTACATACACAACGACCGACAAAATTTACGGATAAAAAATAGCTAGCCATTTGTGGTCGTATAAGGAAACTTGAAACCCCAAACTGACAGTCAGTTATGCAAACTGACAGTCAGTTCGACCAAAACATCGACCAGATCAAATAGAAACTCAGATAAAAACAGCTGTGGTCGAAACACAAACTGACAATTAGTATGGGCATACTGACAGTCAGTTTAGTACAAAAATTTTTGGCCCGAAAAACACACTCTCTGGACAATTGTCAGTTAACACAAATTGACATTCAAACAAACAGTCAGTTACACAAACTGACAGTCAACATGAACAAAAACAGCTATAACTTTAAATCCAGAAGTCCAAATTGAGAATTTAATAGTTCGTTTGAAAGATAATTTAAAGGGCTACATTTTTGTCAACAGAAGAAAAATCCAGATCTACCTAGATCTTTCTATAAATTGCAAAAACTCTTATTCTATCAAAAACTCAATTGAAAATCCAAATCTTTCAAAACCAAATTCAAATCAAATCCAACCAAAAAGATGCAATGCAATGACCTAGTAATTTCTCGGTTCATATTGGAAATGTAGAGGGACTTTGCAACCCCTCTTTATAGTACGGTTAAAACTAAGCAACAAAGTCCTTAACCAATCAACCTCCAAACACCGAGATCGGTAAAAATAAAAACTCAGATTACCTTAAGACCTTTGCATCTTCATGTTTGCGTCTCGTCTTTGCTCTTTTGCACCTTGTGCTTCTATTTAATGTCAGGTTCACCTTGGTCATCTCGTCGTGTGTTCCCGAACAAGCTCTGTATCTAAGATCTCATAAGCACAGTTACTCTAAAACACTTTGTTTTCATTAATCATCAAAATTAGGGTTAGGCAGAAAAGCCTAGATGCAACAATCTCCCTCTTTTTGATGATTGATGACAACAAGTGTTCGAAAATGATAATAAATAAATAACTCCCCTTGAGTATATGCATCTCATCATATCAAAAAGTATCAGTGCATAAGCCAACACATATATATTAGAGCATAGACAAGTATCACATAAACACATCATCATACTAATATCAGAGCATCACAAAACATCATGAAAAAAAACACATCCATAGTGTATGACAAAAGATCATATATATACAAAAATCATCCAAATCATCCATCATAATAATAAAAAAGGTCATACATCCAGAAATGAAATAAAATACTTAAAATACTTCTCCCCCTTTGGCATCAAGCACAAAAAGGGAGGCAAAATACAAATCAGAGCCTAAGGCTCTTCATCTGAAGAAAGCCCTTAGACGGCTGTATCCCCGGAGCCTGCAGGAGATCCAGACGCATCGACATCCGGTGAAGCCGGAGGAGTTGAAGCTCGGGCTGTGGAGGCAAGTGCATCAGGAGCCTGAGCAGCAGGCCTTGAAGGAGAGCTCCATGAAGAAGACATAGGGTGGGCCCTCTTGCGAGGATCCGAAGAAGCCGAGGCAAGCAAGTGACGCATAATCTCCCCCTACTGAGCAACCAGTCGATCACCTAAACAGAGGAGACCGAATGGAGGAAGCTGACGACGAGCAGAACTGGTTGATGTCGATCAAATCACCCCAAAAAAAATTGTCGGAGAAGATGTGCACGATGAGGCACAGTGGAGCGACGAAGTGATGCAGCACTGGTGAGGAAACGCCGGCGAGCAGAGGCACAGTGAGAAGGAACAGTGGCACAGTCGCAGCGCAAAACAGCGGAGAGGAGAGCTAGGCGGCGGCACACGGTGGGGCAGGGCTTGTTGCCGGTGAGGCGAGGTGGAGGTGCACAGCAATGGCGCGGAGAAGCAAATGGGGTACCGGTGACGAGGAAAAGGACAACGGCGGCAAGGAGAAGGCAAAGAGGCAAAGATCGAAACAGGGTTTTAGGGTTCGGGACCCCGCAACTGACAGTCAGTTTGATATACTGACAGTCAGTTCCAAACTCAGAAACATCGAACTGACAATCAGTGTACCACACTGACAGTTAGTTCACAGAACTGAGTTTTGAAACTGACAGTCAGTTTGAGTCTCAAAAGCGACCAGGTGCTACAACCAAAGACAATTGCACATAACTGATAGTCAGTTTGTGAAACTGATGTCAGCATGGTCAACGACTTCGACCAGAGGCTGAGAACAGGCTCCTAATCACTGAACTGACTGTCAGTTTGTGGAACGGACTGTCAGTTTGGTCAATTTCGACCAGAAGCAGATTTGACCAGAGAGGGAATATAATATATTTTAATACAAATAGCACATCAACTAGCATTTAATATATCAATAATGTTTAGTTCACCTCTTAGAAAGCAAAATCTTGATTCATCTAAGGGTTTGGTGAAAATATCTGCTAGTTGCAAGTCTGTTCTAACATAGCTCACATCAATATCTCCTTTTGCCACATGATCTCTAATAAAATGGTGCCGTATTTCAATATGCTTAGTTTTAGAATGCTGAACAGGATTATTTGCAATTTTAATGGCACTTTCATTATCACATAGGAGTGGCACTTTATCAAATTTAATTCCATAATCCAAAAATGTCTGCTTCATCCATAATAATTGAGCACAACAACTTCCTGCAGACACATATTCAGCTTCAGCTGTGGAGAGAGCTACAGAATTCTGTTTCCTAGATGACCATGATACTAATGATCTCCCCAACAGCTGACAGCTACCAGATGTGCTTTTACGATCAATCTTGCACCTAGCATAATCAGAATCTGAACAACAAATTAATTCAAAATTTGCATCTTTCGGATACCAAAGACCTAAACTGGGATAACATTTTAAATACCTAAGGATTCTTTTAAGAGCAATTAAATGACATTCCTTAGGATCTGACAGAAATATAGTACATAAGCACACACTAAACATGATATCAGGCCTAGATGCAGTGAGATACAACAAGCTACCAATCATAGACCTATAGAGTTTAGAATCGATCGATTTTCCGCTTTTGTCCATGTCGAGATGTCCATTTGTCGCCATGGGGGTTTTGATTGCCTTAGCATCTTCCATCCCAAAGCATTTGAGCAGGTCCTTCACGTACTTCGTTTGACTCACGAACGTACCGTTCTTGAGTTGCTTGATTTGAAGTCCAAGGAAGAAGCTTAGCTCACCGATCATTGACATCTCGAATTCCCTAGACATAATTTCTCCAAACTCATGACAGAAATGTTCATTAGTAGATCCAAAGATAATATCATCAACATATATCTGACAAATGAACAAATCTTTTTCAATTTTCTTTGTAAACAAAGTTGTATCAACCTTCCCAATTTTAAAACCTTTTGATAAAAGAAAGTCTCTAAGTCGTTCATACCAAGCTTGAGGAGCTTGTTTGAGACATAGAGAGCTTTAGACAATTTAAACACATGGTTTGGAAATTTAGGATCTTCAAAACCAGGAGGTTGTTCAACAAATACTAGTTTAGATATTTCACCATTTAAAAATGCACTTTTTACATCCATTTGAAATAATTTAATATTGAAACATGATGCATAAGCAAGAAGAATACGAATAGCTTCAAGTATTGCTACAGGTGCAAAAGTTTCGCCAAAGTCTAGACCTTCGACTTGAGTGAAACCTTGAGCAACAAGACGAGCTTTGTTTCTAATTACTACTCCATTTTCATCTTGCTTATTTCTTAAAACCCATTTTGTTCTAATTACATTATGATCCTTGGGTCTTTCTACTAAAGTCCAAACTTCATTTCTACAAAAGTTATTAAGTTCATCATGCATGGCATTAACCCAATCAGGATCATTTAAAGCTTCATTAACATGTTTAGGTTCTAAAGAAGATACAAAAGAATGATGTTCACAAAATGCAGCAATACGGGAGCGAGTTTGAACACCCTTACTGACATCACCCAAGATTTGATCTAGAGGGTGATCCTTGGTGAGGGTTTGATGTTGCCTTGGTGCTTCATCTTGTACTGCTTCGTCTTGACTTGGTTCTGGAGGATCAACATGAGATGATGATGCATTTTGATCGTCATTCTCAATGATCTCATCATCGTCTTGATCATCTTCTCTTGGCTTGAAGTCTCCAATTGTGATGTTCTTCACTGCTTCTTGGAGATCTTCATCTGAAACTTCACAAGAGACTTGCTCCTTTTGAGAGCCATTAGTTTCATCGAATTCTATATCGCATGATTCTTCAATACAACCAGTATTTTTGTTAAAAACGTGATAAGCTTTGCTAGTGGTGGAGTATCCAACTAGAAAGCCTTCTTCTACTTTTCTTTGAAATTTTCCACCAAAATTTCTTTTCTTAAGAATATAGCATTTGCATCCAAAAACTCGAAAATAAGAAATGTTTGGCTTACGCCCAATAAGAAGCTCATAGGGAGTTAAATTCAGAAGAGGATACAGATAAAGACGATTGATGGAATAGCAAGCAGTATGAACGGCTTCAGCCCAAAAGCGAGTAGGAGTATCATACTCACTTAGCATTGTTCTTGCCATTTCTATTAGTGTTCGATTTTTCCTTTCTACTACTCTATTTTGCTGTGGAGTGTAAGAAGTTGAAAATTCGTGTTTAATTCCAAGCGAATCACAAAAATCAACCAAAGTCGAATTAACAAACTCTCCACCATGATCACTACGGATTTTCTTGATGGAAAGTTCGAATTCAGTGGAAACACGTTTTGCAAAACTTTTGAAAACATCGGGGGTTTCAGATTTTTGAGAAATAAAGAAAACCCAAGTATATCGAGTAAAATCATCAACAATCACAAAACCATAATTGCTACCCCTGATACTTTGGAATTTAGAAGGTCCAAATAAATCCATATGCAATAGTTCCAAAGGTTTGCAAGTCGAAAGAAGACGCTTAATCGGATGTGAAGTAGCTACTTGCTTACCAGCTTGACAGGCGCTACAAGGTTTATCCTTTTCAAAATTCACATCCTTTAAGCTAATAACCAAATCTCGTTTTAAAAGCTTTTTCAATTGATGCATTCCAACATGTGTGAGTCTCCTATGCCATAACCAACCCTTTTGAGGTTTGAGAGACAAGACATGTTGAGAGAGATGCATCCTTTGAGTGAAAATCAACCAAATAACGATTTCCAAAACGAAAGCCTTTAAAAATCAAAGAATTATCTTTTAAACTTTCAACCAAAACTTCTTTAGGATAAAATGTGCAACGAAATCCAAGATCGCAAATTTGTGCAACAAAAAGCAAATTAAAGTTCAGAGATTCAACCAACAAAACATTCGAAATTGAGAGATCGTTTGAGATAGCAATTTTACCGAAGCCTACCACATTTCCTTGACGATTGTCGCCAAAGGTGATCTTTTGATTCTCGCTTGAGTTGTCTTCTATTGAGGTAAACAATTTCTTGTTGCCGGTCATGTGTTTGGAGCATCCGCTATCAAGCACGCAATGCTTCCCACCGGTCTTGTAGTTCACTTGCATAAATAAAAGAATCAAGTCTTTTTAGGTACCCAAATCTTTTTGGGTCCTTCGATGTTAGCAATCAAAGCTTTGGGCACCCAAATTGATTTCTTCTTTTTATTTAACATGGGTGCACCAACATACTTTGCTATAGCATATCCTTTCTTTGACTTTTGAAGCATGTAGCAAGTATCAAAATAATTTGGAGTCATTAAAGGACATGCTTCATGCGAATGATCAGTTTCATTGCATTTAAAGCAAAATGTGTTGCATGCTTTTACAAAAATAGTTTTAGTACTTGGTTTCTTTCCTTTCTTCGGAAAGTATCCAAGACCCTCTTTTCTGAATGAACATTTTTGTTTGCTAAGGATTAGATCAAGAGATACTTTTCCTTTGTAGCAGTTTTCTAAACCTTTTCCAAGTTTTTCAACTTGTGCCTTGAGTTCATTATTCTCATTTAAGATAGTATTGTTTGAAACACATGGCATATCAAGAGGAATAGCATGAGAAGAATTGTCATTTAAATCACATGAGATGCCTCAATCTACCTTAGATGGAGCATTAGTAATATCTTTCATTAGCATGCTTTCATAAGAATCTTTTAGTTCTGAGTATTGAGTGCGCAAAGAAGAATGTTCTTCCTTAAGCGCTTTGTACTTCTTTTTAGTCATTCCAAAAACTTCATTTTGTTCGGTGATCATTTCAACTAGTTCGTCATATGAAGGATCAGAAGAATGTACCTTTTCATCGCCTTTAGCCATAAGACAAAGGGATGAACTAGTCGAAGTGTTGATGTTGCAGAGAGCTAATCCGGCTATCTTCTTGGAGCAGCTTCCTTCGTCATCGGAGTCGGAGTCGGAGCTCTCACCTCCGGACATCCATTCTCCGAAGCATGCTTCCTGTGTTGCGTCATTGTTCTTCTTGAAGAACTTCTTCTTCTTGTTCCAAGTTTTGTTCTTGTTGGGACATCTTGACGCTATATGTCCCTTTTTGTGACATCCGTAGCATATGATGTCCTTGAAGTTTGTTTGTTTCGACCCCTTTGGTTGAGTGTCGATGTTGACACCCTTCTTGTGTAACCTGGGAAGAAGTTTTTGTGTGTTCTTTACCATGAGTGCTAGATCTTCGTCGGAGGTGCCATCGCTTGGATCATTCTTGGTGTCGACTTTGAAAGCCAATGCCTTCTTCTTCGTCTCAGAGGATTCGGTTGCTTCCTTCTCCTTTCGATGCATCTCATGGGTAATGAGATTCCCATAGAGATCTGTCGGTGTTGTGGTCGACAAGTCAGAGTTTGTGAGCACTGTGACCAGAGTGTCAAAGCTTTCTGGAAGCTCCCTGAGCATCTTTCTTACAATGTCGAGGTCAGTAAAAACAACTCCTAGCCCCTTGAGTTCATTTACAATATTGTTCAATCGAGTGAACATTAAATCCACGGTCTCGGTTGATGACATAGTGAATGTCTCATATTGTTGCCTCACCATAAGCAATTTTGCCTCTTTGACGTAAGTTGTGCCCTCGTAGATTTCTTTGAGGGTGGTCCAAGCCTTGTGAGCGGTCGTAAGATTACTCACACGGTTGAACTCATTTAAAGACAAACAGGCAAAGAGAGCTTTTTTGCACGGGCATTTAAATGTAGTTTTCTCCTGTCGTCATCGGAGTGACTTGCTGGATCATCCGAAGGAGTAAAACCAAGTTTAATGATGTCCTATACATCAAGCCCCATGGCCTCTAAGAATACCGACATGCGCACTTTCCAGTAGGGATAGTTAGTCCCATCAAAGATAAGTGCACGACCGGTATGACCAAGAGAAAATCCCTCATTAGACGTCATCCTCTCTCTAGGTGGTAAAGCCTAATTTATCGAGAGACCTTGCTCTGATACCACGTGTAGGATCAAGGATGCCGACTAGGGGGGTGAATAGTAGGAGGCTTTGAAACTTTTCAATCAAAAACAAATGTTGCAAGGATAAGAACCAAAAGCAATTTAATATATTGAAATAAAGAGACAGAGAGAACTGACACAACAATTTTTACCGATGTCTCGAAGACTCGCCTAGTCTCCCCTAATCCTCGTTAAGCACCCAAATAAATTGAGTCTTGCTCCAATATCCACAAAGGATATTATCCACTAATGGTTGCTCCTTGTCCACTCCAGAAAGGCAAGCACCGATGCCTTGTACAACTGCGCTGAGTCTCTCTGAGAATCTCCGAACTAGAGAGATCTACGGCCACACCTCCGAACCGTCTAGGTGAGGGCACTCACCAAGAGTAAGAGGCAGCAAGGTCATCTCTAGACCTCTAACAAACACCAAGAAACTAATAGGATGCAAATGATGTGAACAGAAAGCACTCAGTGGTCTGAAAAGCACTCAACTTGATCAAAAGATCAAGATTTGGCATAAGAAACTAAAGCACAAGAATGTATATGAGAGGAGGCTACTTGTTGTGTAAAATACGAGCTCAAAGCCTTTATTTATAGCCTCAAGGATCAAAAGAACCGTTGGAGCTAGGGCTGAAAATCAGCAACTCAAACTGACAGTCAGTTCACTAAACTGACAGTCAGTTACATACACAACGGCCGACAAAATTTACGGATAAAAAATAGCTAGCCGTTTGTGGTCGTATAAGGAAACTTGAAACCCCAAACTGACAGTCAGTTCGACTAAAACATCGACCAGATCAAATAGAAACTCAGATAAAAACAGCTGTGGTCGAAACACAAACTGACAGTCAGTTTAGTTCAAAAATTTTTGGCCCGAAAAACACACTCTCTGGACAATTGTCAGTTAACACAAACTGACATTCAAACTAACAGTCAGTTATACAAACTGATAGTCAGCATGAACAAAAATAGCTATAACTTTAAATCCAGAAGTCCAAATTGAGAGTTTAATATCTCATTTGAAAGATAATTTAAAGGGCTATATTTTTGTCAACAGAAGAAAAATCCAGATCTGCCTAGATCTTGCTAGAAATTACAAAAACTCTTCTACTGTCAAAAACTCAACTGAAAATCCAAATCTTTCAAAACCAAATTCAAATCAAATCCAACCAAAAAGATGCAATGCAATGACCTAGTAATTTATCAGTTCATATTGGAAATGTATTGAGGACTTCACAACCCCTCTTTATAGTACGGTTAAAACTAAGCAACAAAGTCCTTAATCGATCAACCTCCAAACATCGCGATCGGTAAAAATAAAAACTCAGATTACCTTAGGACCTTTTCATCTTCATGTTTGCGTCTCATCTTTGCTCTTTTTCACCTTGTGCTTCTATTTAATGTTAGGTTCACCTTGATCATCTCGTCGTGTGTTCCCGAACAATCTCTGTATCTAAGATCTTAGAAGCACAGTTAGTCTGAAACAATTTGTTTTCATTAATCATCAAAATTAGGGTTAGGCATAAAGGCCTAGATGCAACAGAATCAAGGCTCAGTCATGATTGTTGTGCACTAAGCACGTCATAACAGTAGTGAACTTGATCGATGTTGTATCAACTCATACTGGTTATGGTCGCGCTTGTATCGAGAACTGCATATGGTCGAATGTGAACAGGTTCGTTCATGGTCCTATCTTACTGAACTCTGTCATGGTTGTACCAGATGTTTCTGTGTGTCGTTCAGTTCAGCAAGATTGTGATAAGAGAACATTCTTTGTACCGACCGCGGTTCGTCAGAGTTTGCACCAAGCTTCTTCTGCAAGCTTAAGTTCAAACGGTCACTGACAGGTGCATTTAATGCTAGCGGCTCCTGGACGTCTTGTGAAGTTTGGACAAAACGGCTAGTGGACATTTTTCTTGAGAGGGGAAAACGGCTAGTTTCCATCCGAGGGCTGTAAATGCAGCTTGTGTGGCTTTCACCAAGAGTGTTGATGCCATTGAATTAAAAAGAGAATCATTGTTGCATTCAAGTGCTAAGTTGCATCCACTCTGATCATTCATTCCATTCTTCTATCGCTAGTTGTTGCTAGCAGTGTGCAGAGAATTTAGAGCTGTCCTTTGCCGCTTATTGTTGCTAGTAGAGAGAAAAGAGCTCAGATAATTTATTTCGCCGCTAGTTGATGTTAGCAGAGGGAAAAGAGCTCAGAGAAGTCTTGTTGTTGCTAGTTGGTGCTAGCAGAGTGCAAAAGGCTAAGAGCATTTGAGAGAGTACATTTGCATAGCATCTTGAGCTTCTTGTGTAGAAGTAGATCAAGGGATTGCGCTATACTTATTACTCTTGGTGATTGCCGTCACCTAGACGACCGGTAGTGACCAGCAACCTCCTCACAGACGGACTTGTCGAAGAAACGTGGTATTCGGTTGTGAAGGTTTGGTGCTAAGCCTATCCAGGAAGGAGAAAAGCAACTAATAGTGGATTCGAGGTAATACTCTTGTGTAGAGTGCTTCAACGAGGACTAGTGGAAGTCGGCAAGCTTCCAATACCTCGGGAAAAATCTTTTATGTCATCGGTAATCTCTTTCTTTCTCTGTTTTACATTCAATTGTATTTCCGCTGCTTAATTTTTTTTGAACATATCTTTGTGCTAACTGTTGTCGAACAGAACTTGTGCTTTCAGTTGTTGTACTTAATTATGTTCTATGTTTGAATCGTGCTGATCAAATTAGAATCTGCCTTTCGGGGTTAAAATTTTAATATCTCATATTTACCCCCCCCCCCAGTTGACATCCTTCGAGCAACATGTGGTATCAGAGCCTGGTCTCTCAGTTGTAAGACTTTATTGTCTTGAGAGAGGATGTCTTCTATAGAGAAAACCTACAATGGGAAGGTTCCCTTCTTTAAGGGAGAAAATTATATCTACTGGAAAATTAGAATGGATGTATATTTAGAGTCAATCAGTTTAGATGCTTGGAGAGTCACTAAAGATGGTTTTAGGGCTCCTCTTGACATGGAAAACCTCACTCCCCTATAAACAAAAAACCTCCAAGCTAATGCTCAAGCCAAGAATGCTATATTCAATGGTTTAGATATAAATGAGTTTAATAGAATTAGTAATCTTGACACCTCTCATGAAATGTGGAAAACTTCAGAAGTTATTCATGAGGGAACCTCAAAAGTTATAGAAGCTAGACTCATCAAGATAAATAGAGAGTATAATTCTTTCGTTACGCTTGACTCTGAAAATGTGAGTGACATGTTCACTCGTCTAAACCTCTTGACTAATGATCTTAAAAGATTAGGTACCAAGTTCGAAGACATTGATGTGGTGCGCAAAATTCTTATGATATTGCCATCAAGATTTGGCACCATTGTGACCGTGCTGATCAATGGGGACCTATCATCCACAACTCCCACCAAGCTACTGGGTACTCTTATCACCCATGAGATGCAGAAGGTGGAAAGAAAAGAGGTCGAAGAAGCTTCGGGCTCAAAGAAGAAGAATCTGGCTTTCAAGGCCAAGGTCAAGGAGATCCACAATCAAGACTCCAGCTCAGATGAAGATTCTGATGATGATCTGGCTCTGCTCATGAGAAGAACAAGAAAACTTCTCAAAAAATTTAACAAGGAAGGATCACGCAAGAAGATGTCCTTCAAGAATATCACTTGTTATGAATATCATGAGAAAGGGCATTACGCTTCCAGTTGCTCGAACAAGAAAAGTGATAATGAGAAGAGAGATGACCAGAAAAGATCAAAGGGCAAGAAACTGCTCTTTAAGAAGCTCTACAACAATAAAGGGAAGGGCGAAGCATGCAATTAGAAATGACCAATCATCTCTTTGAGTTATGGAAAATGATGATGTTAAGGTATCTGACTTTGAACTCTCCTACGATGAGCTTAGTGAAATAGTTATGGAACAAAATGAAGTTCTTAGCAGATTAGCTAAAGAAAATAAATTTCTAAGAAAAGAAAACTCCTCACTAAATTAATTGTATGATGAATTAAAGGACTCTCATGAAGCTTTACTTCTTAAAGATCTCATTAGCTCAGAGTCCAAGGTCGATATAGGAAGCACATGTGATATTTTAGAAAATCCTTCATGTGCTATTTCACACTCTATTTCGACCTCTTGTGATGATCTAATTCTCGATGACAAGAATGCTCATTTCTCTAACAAGTGCAATACCTCTGATATCATGCTAGAAAATTTAGAATTGAAAGCTCAAGTTGAAAAACTGAACAAGGGTCTTATCAAATGCTTTAATAGTAAAGAAACCCTTGATCAACTTTTATGTGAGCAAAAATGTTCCTTTAGAAAAGAAGGATTAGGTTATGATCCTCATAAGAGGAAGAGAGCAACAGTTAAAACTATCTTTGTTAAGGCTTGCAATTCATTTTGTCACAAATGTCATGACACAGGACATTTGCCTGAATCATGTCCATTTTCCGTGAAAGCTGCGACCATAGACCATCATGCTCATTACATGCTTAGGAAATCTAAGAATGGTCGAATTGTTGTTAAATTTGTTGGGGCACCATTCTTGAACAATCGCAAGAAGAAAATTTGGGTGCCCAAGACACTCATCACTAACTCCCGGGGACCCAAACAAGTTTGGGTACCTGAACGTGCCTAAAATCTTTGATGCAAGTGAATTACAGAACCGGTGGAAGACACTGGGTACTCAACAGTGGATGCACTCAAAATATGACCGGTGATGGAAAAAGACTCACCTCTTTCGACCACAATAGTGGTGATGTGGACAAGATCACATTTGGGGACAATAGCAAAGGAAAGGTAATTGGACTAGGTAAAGTTGCAATTACAAATAATCTTTCCATTTCAAATGTGTTGCTTGTCAAATCTTTGAACTTCAGTCTTCTTTTGATTGCAAAAATTTGTGATTTAAATATTCACTGCATATTTGAACCAAATGGAGTTCTTATTGAAGGTTTAAAAAACAAATCTCTTGTTTTCAAAGTCTTTTGTTATGGAGATTTGTATTTGGTTGATTTCAGTTCTAAAAGTTCTTGCATTTCAACTTGTCTTGTTGCAAAAAAATTCTTTGGGCTAGTTTTGTCATCATAGACTAGCTCATGTTGGAATGCATCAATTAAACAAACTTTTGAAAAAGGACTTGATTTTGGAATGAAAGATGTGAAGTTTGAAAAGAACAAGCTTTGTAGTGCTTGTCAAGCTCGAAAGCAAGTTGCTAGTACTCATCCAGCTAAAAATGTTTTATCCACATCCAGACCACTTGAACTTTTGCATATGGATCTATTTGGCCCTGCTGAACATCAAAGCATTGGGGGCAGTAGCTTTTGCTATGTAATTGTTGATGATTTTTCAAGATTTAGTTGGGTGTTTTTCTTGGCTCACAAATCTGAAACCGCATCTTGTTTTAAAAGATTTGCGAAAAGAGCTGAAAATGAATTTGAACTCTCTATTAAGAAACTTCGAAGTGATCATGGTGGAGAATTCCAAAATTCTGACTTTATTGATTTTTGCGATGAGTCTAGAATCAAACACGAATTCTTTGTGCCCTACACACCTCAGCAAAATGGTGTTGTAGAACGGAAGAATATGACATTGATTGAAATGGCTAGAACAATACTTGATGAATACAAGAGGCCTACCTGGTTTTGTGTAGAGACAGTATACACAACTTGCTATGCTATCAATCTTCTTTATACTCATCCGCTTTTAAACAAAACTCCTTATGAACTAATTCTTGGAAGAAAACCAAATATTTCATATTTTTGAGTTTTTGGTTGCAAATGCTATATCCTTAAAAAGCACATGCATCTTGGTAAATTTCAAAGACATGTTGACGAGGGTTTTCTAGTTGGCTATTCATCTACTAGTAAAGCTTATTGGGTTGTCAACACCATAACTGAATGCATTGAAGAGTCTTGTAATGTTGAATTTGATGAATCTAACGGCTCTCAAGGAGAGCATGAGGACTTTGATGAGATAGGTAACAATGGCTTAAGAGAAGCCATGAAAGAAATGACTATTGGTGATTGTCGATTATTCGGACTTGGGGTCCTTAGTCAAACTTATGCAGAATTTGTGAGTTATGAGGCCTTTCAGGGTGTCCCTCTGGGAAGAGATGATGAGCCAAAGTCGGTTGGAACACAGAAGGATTTATACAGGTTCGGGCCCTCGATAGTGGGAGTAATAGCCCTACGTCCTGTTGTGATTTCACTATGTATGGGAAAAAAGGTTACAAAGTTGTGGAAAAGGTCATCACAGGCGAAGATCTTTTCCGTGTGATTATGTAAAACACCACTAAACTAGCCTATGGAAACTTGTTGACATTGATTTTTTCCCGATGTGTCATGTCCTCGTCTGGTGCATTTGCTCACCCTTTTATACTGGTCGAAAGGGTGCCAACGCACAACGGCTTTAAACGGTTGCTCGGGTGCAATTTTGGAAACTGCACTTAACTTCTACGCAGGCTTAACACGTGCAATTAAGGGATAACCGCACATATTAACCTCCTGGTAGTTATCTTCACACGTGAAAGAATCTCTGGGATACTCGGGATATGCTCGTTGTAGAGCCTAAGCAACCCCATGTCTCCTGGTCGAGAGTAGTCCACGATCTTCTGACCGCGTATTGTCTGCAATCATCTGACCGCGCATTGTCTGCGACCTTCTGTCCGCGCATCGCCTATGGGCTCCTGACCGCGCACTATCTACGGCCTGATCGTGCAAAGCCTGCGACCATGTGTCCGCGCTTCTCAGGCCATCTGAGATCACACCAACGGACACTTACCTAGTTGGAATCTATCTTGAACCAAACGTGCATTTATTCTGAATTAGCTCGGGTAACAATCCTCGTCAGTAATATCAAGCCCAAAAATGAAGATAAAAAATCACCAGATCAGAGAAACAAGTCAGCCGTGAACACTCAAGCCAATGTCGCTTGAGAGTGCGCGACCACTCCGACAAATTTCGAGCATAGGCCTACGACCATAGATATTGATGTCGCGCGAGATGCCGCGACCATCCAGAACAATGCTGCTCAAAAAGATATTGAACAAGAGGCTGAAGAGAACGATAATCGAGCATCACAAAACCCGAGGCTTCATCAAACGATCACAAAGGATCATCCCTTGAATCAAATCTTGGGTGATGTTAGTAAGAGTGTACAAACTCGTTCTCGTATTTCATCTTTTTTGTGAGCATGCATCATTTGTTTCTAGCTTTGAACCTAAAGGCATAATTGAGGCTTTAGCAGACTGTGATTGGGTTAATGCAATGCATGATGAACTAAAGAACTTTGCTAGAAATAATGTTTGGACTCTTGTAGAAAAACCACTCGATCATATTATCATTGGTACAAAGTGGATTTTTCGGAACAAACAAGATGAAAATGGCATAGTCATACGAAACAAGGCTAGACTTGTGGCTCAAGGTTTTTCACAAGTTGAAGGATTAGATTTTGATGAAACCTTTGTACCTGTAGCCAGATTAGAGGCCATTCGCATTCTACTTGCATTTGCATCAAATTTTGACATTAAATTATTCAAATGGATGTTAAAAAGTGCATTTTTGAATGGTGAGATCTCTGAACTTGTGTTTGTAAAACAACCTCTGGGTTTTGAAGACCCAATATTTCCAAATCATGTTTACAAACTATCCAAGGCTCTTTATGGTCTCAAACAAGCTCCTAGAGCATGGTATGAGCACCTAAGAGATTTTCTCATCTCAAAAGGTTTTAAAATTGGTAAAATTGACACTACACTATTTACTGAGATTATTGAAAATGATTTCTTTATGTGTCAAATCTATGTTGATGATATTATCTTTGGATCCACTAATGAATCTCTCTGTCATGCTTTTGGTGAAACTATGTCCAAAGAGTTTGAAATGTCCATGGTCGACAAATTAAGCTTCTTCCTCAGACTCCAAATTAAACAAATTAAGGAAGGCATTTGTGTAAGCCAGACCAAATATGTTAAAGATATGCTCAAACGCTTCGACATGAAGGATGCAAACCAATCAAGACTCCTATGGCAACCAACAGTCACCTTGACATGAACGAAGGAGGTAAATCTGTAAACCTCACTCAATATCGTTCAATGATTGGTAACTTGCTCTATCTTATAGCATCTAGACTAGATATTATGTTTAGCGTATGCATGTGTGATAGATTCCAATCTACACCTAGAGAGTGTCATTTGATGGCTGTAAAGAGAATTTTTAGATATTTGAAATACTCTCAAAATGTTGGGCTTTGGTATCCTAAGGACGCTAACTTTGATCTACTTGGATATTCTGATTCTGATTATGCTGAATGTAAGATTGATAGAAAGAGTACCTTTGTTGGATGTCACCTATTAGGTTGATCATTAATATCATGGTCATCCAAGAAACAAAACTCAATTGCACTTTTGACCGCAGAAGCCAAATATGTTTCAGCAGGCAGCTGTTGTGCACAACTTTTGTGGATGAAACAAACATTGATGGATTATGGAATCAAAGTGAATAGTGTGCCTCTATTGTGTGATAATGAGAGTGCTATCAAAATAGCTAATAATCCTGTCCAACACTCTCGCACTAAGCATATTGATGTTAGGAACCACTTCTTGAGAGATCATGTAGCTAAAGGAGATATAGTGTTTAGTCATGTGTCAACCGAGAACCAACTAGCAGACATATTCATTAAACCTTTAGACGAGTCAAGATTTTGCAAGCTAGGAAATGAATTGAATGTTATTGATGTTTCAAATGTTATTTGAATTCTTCAATTCTTATTGCTCGTTTGCTCTGATAAATCTTTCAAGAAAAATTAGTTTTTATGATTTTCATCAATTTGGTTTCCTTTGTAAAATCTTTTTGATGTTTTCATATTTGCAAAAGTGCATCAAATCATTCCTTTTATGAGATGACACATTTAGGGGGCCGGAGTACTTAAAATTCATTTAAGATTGCATACCCCATACATGTGTTCAAATGGATAAATATGCAAATTTGTTATCTAATGTTATATTTGATATTTACCTGTTCGAAATTTTCAAAGATTTTCAGAAATATATTTCAAACAATATTTCAAATTTTCTGAAAGTTGGAAAATCAAATTTCGAGCTAAAATTGTTACCTTTCTACCAAAACATAGAAGATCTTGTTTTTGGTCTCAAAATGATTATTTTCTCTCCAAACAAGAAATGTTGAGTTATGACCATATTTATTCATAAAGCTTTTGGGACTCATACCTTTGATTTATATCTGTACTGAGTTCTATTTCAAACGACCATTATTTCTGAAATCTTGTTATTTTCAAAGTGTGCTGAAAATATTTAAGATTTGCATATTGTGAGTTTGGCTGTCTGAGTTAGATTTCTTTTCATATATGGACTTGATATATCATTTTATAGTCATACAAGTCCAAAATTTTTACAAATTCATCCTGTTTTATTGAGAAACTGGTTGCTCGATAAACTCATCTCTATTGTCGCTTACGACCACTAATATAGTCTTTGATGTGCTGTAACTAGTTGTATGTCTTCACTGCTCTGATACAGGAGGGGGAGAAACATGATATGTATCTAGTATCACACTGCTCTGATTGCCCTCTCTTCATTTTACTTTCGAATATAGTGATGTATCAAATGCTAATCTTTCGGTAAGTTTCAGGTTTTCATTCTTATCAGAAAGAACATCTTGAGTGCTTACTCTTTTTGGTGATTAATGCCAAATGGGGAGAGTTTTATGAAAAGCATGACATAAGCATGCTGATAGAAAAAGAAAACAGATTTCCATCCCCCTAAAGAGAAAAACTACAAGAATATCATAACATGGTAAGAGCATAATGATAACACGTGGTAAGAGCAATGATATAAATTCAACCCTCGTGGTGTTCATGGTAAAAGAGCATATCAAAAACCAAACGGGGATCAAGACATGCCAAAGGAGAAGGAATATGATCTTAAATGAAACAGATCAGGGAGTTTCTCTAAACTACTGGTTTCATACCTTTATCCCTTACTTATGCTTTATGCAAAATGCTTTTCAATACATATTTCTATCGGGGAGAGATATAACTAAAATTGAAAATGCACATCTTCTAGAAAAGATATACATGATTAAGGGGGAGAGATAAAAAAAAGGATGGTATTCTTCTTACACTTACATAGAAAAAATTTATGAGTGAGGGGGAGTTTGTTGAACTGTTGTTCTCTAACTACTAACCACTTGATTTTTGTCATGTACTTATGCATCATGCTTTTCAGGTTGTCATCAATCACCAAAAAAGGGGAGATTGTTGAATATAAACCTGATTAAGCTTTATTTGTTTCGGTGATTAATGACAAAGACTAGAATTAATGACAAAGAATAGAATTGATGACAAAGCTTAGAATTAATGATAACAACCAGTTAATGACAATAATTTGAACTAACCTATTTGTCATTAAGTATTGTCAAGTTGCAGATCAAAGCATGATGGAATTCATGACAAAAGGAACGAACTGGAAACCCTCAGAACAAATGAAGACAAACCGCAAGGAAATCATTCGAACGCAAACCTGGTCAAGGTTTGAGGAGATGGTCGAGTACAAACTCTCTAGGGAGATTGCTGAATATATGCCCACTTGAGGGTTTGAGGGAGTATATATATAAAGTTTTGGAGCTTAAATGATTAATGACAACTAACAGAACTAACCTGTTTATTATAAGTGTTGTCAGCATCTGGATCCAGCGTGATGAGGCTATGAAGCAGCAATGCTAAGAACCCTCACAATACATCGAGAACGCAAATTCTGTGTCTACGGCCTCAATGATTGAAAAGTCCATGGTCGTAGCACTCATGATATCAAGGTCACAGAAAACAACCTCCATGATCGAGATATCCAGGTCGATGGCCGAATACGAAAGAAAAAAGGCTAAGGCTCTTCTTACGGTCAACTGCGTTAAAGACGGGCTTGTCTATCGATCTTCCGTGATATCTTCTAATAGTTATCTGTGGTATAGTCGACCTTGTTTAAGCTTTTCTGTTTTAGATTTTATGGTCATACTATAAAGAGGGGTGTAGCTGCTTGATTTATCTTATGCCCTTGAAGCTCAAAATGCATATCATATAGCTTATATGCAAGCTTATAAGTTTATCTACATATCCTTGGGCATCTGCTGCACAGTCTATGTTTTTCATTGTCCATAGTTGCATAGCCCTTGAGTATATGATTGCACAACAAGTACTCTGAGTGTCCGAGACTTCGACCGGTATGGTGCAGTAGCTGTGTGTGAATGTCATGGTCTTAGTGACCGTTTGAGATCTTGGTGGTCTAAAAGACTTTGTTGCGACCTTAGTGGTCTTTAGACTATGTGAGCGACCTTCATGGTCGGAAAGACTGTGTGTGCAACCTTCGTGGTCTCATGGCTGCGTCTTTGATTGTCATGGTCGCAATGACTATGTGTGCGGCCTGAGTGGTCATGGTGTCGGTCTTGGGGCTGGTGGGGTCTCACTACCTTCGGTCACTATGTCCATGGTTGAACCAAGGCTCAATCATGATCGTTGTGTACTAAACATGTCATAACAGTAGTGAACTTGATGGAGGTTATATCAGCTCATACTGGTTATGGTCGCGCTTGTACCAAGAATTGTGTGTGGTCGAATGTGAACGGGTTCGTTCCTGGTCCTATCTTACTGAACTCTGTCATGGTTGTACCAGATGTTTTTGGGTGTCGTTCAGTTCAGCAAGATTGTGATCAGAGAACATTCTTTGTACCGACTGTAGTTCGTCAGAGTTTGCACCAAGCTTCTTCTGTAAGCTTGAGTTCAAATGGTCATTGACAAGTGCATTTAATGCTAGTGGCTGGTGGACGTCTTGTCAAGTTTGGACAAAATGGTAGTGGACGTTTTGCTTGAGAAGGGCAAATGGCTAGTTTCCAGCTGAGGGCTACAAAAGCAGCTTGTGTGGCTTTCACCAAGAGTACGGATGCAATTGAATTAAAAAGAGAATCATTGTTGCATTCAAGTGCTAAGTTGCATTCACTCTGATCACCAATTCCATTCTTTTGCCACTAGTTGTTGCTAGCAGTGTGCAGAGAATTTAGAGCTGTCCTTTGCCGCTAGTTGTTGCTAGCAGAGAGCAAAGAGCTCAGATCATTTATTTTTCCGCTAGTTGATGTTAGCAGAGGGCAAACAGCTCAGAGAAGTCTTGTTGCCGCTAGTTGGTTCTAGCAGAGTGCAAACGGCTAAGAGCATTTTAGAGAATACATTTGCATAGCATCTTGAACTTCTTGTGTAGAAGTAGATCAAGGGATTGTGCTATACTTATTACTCTTGGTGATTGCCGTCACCTAGACGACCGGTAGTGACCAGCGACCTCCTCACAGATGGACTTGTCGAAGAGGCGTGGTATTCGGTTGTGAAGGTTTGGTGCTAAGCCTATCTGGGATGGAGAAAAGGAACCAATAGTGGAATCAAGGCAATACTCTTATGTAGAGTGCTTCAACGAGGACTAGTGGAAGTCGGCAAGCTTCCGATACCTAAGGAAAAATCTTTTGTTTCATCAGTTATCTCTTTCTTTCTCTATTTTACATTCAATTGTATTTCCGCTGCTTAATTGTTTTCAAACATATCTTTGTGCTAACTATTGTCGAACAGAACTTATGCTTTCAGTTGTTGTACTTAATTTTACTCTGTGTTCGAATCGTGTTGATCAAATTAGAATATGCCTTTTGGGGTTAAAATTTTAATATCTCCTATTTACCCCCCCCCCCCAGTAAACATCCTTCGACCAACACCATCGATGAGCACAAGAGTACAAGCTCACTAAAAACAAAGTTAAGTTCATGATCGCTACAGGTGTCCACATCAAAACTTTAAACTTGATTACCGCAAATCAAGCCAAAAGAATTGTCAATGCGTGTCACAAAGATGTGCTTATTATTATTCGACCAATTGGTCAAAGTGATGGTACTCAAGCCACGTTGTCGTTGGCATGCCAAGAAGATTTTGGTTGTTTGTTTGGACTGTTGGAGAAATACAGTGATCTGTTTGAAAGTACCCAGGGTCGTCCACCAAAACGTCCAGTTGAGCACAAAATTCAGCTCGTGTCCAATGCGATACTTCCCAATCTGAGTATGTATCACAATTCGGTATTGGAGAATGAAGAGATCAAAAGACAACTTGGAGAATTACTGAATGATGGTGTCATTAAACCAAGTAGTTCACCATGTGCATCTCCTGTGGTGTTGGTGCCAAAGAAAGATCAGTACTACATAAATGCTTTTCACTATCGGTTTAAAATTGACTCTACTATCGGTTCTCTTACCGCTAGTGATCGGCACGATAGAAGAAATGTAGCACACCTCTATTGGTTAAAAACCGATAGTAAAATACCTACACTTCCAACGTTTCAGTAATCGCTAATGACAATTCTTCTATCGGCTCAATGATCTCAACCGATAGTGATGTTTTATTTCTTGTAATGGTAATTCACTAGAAACCGATAGTAATGTATAGTTTTTTCTATCGGTTAGGTACTCGACATGGTTAGTACTGGAAACTTTCTTCTATCGATTGTAGGATATGAACCGATAGTATTACAAAGAAGCATTACCAGATACAAAAATACAGAGATACACACATTGGACAGATTGAATCTAATTATTTAGAGATTTAATTTATTCACAAATACACTAATACAAAGATATACACATGCATTGGACAGATTGAATTTATTCACATATTGAGTTTATTCACAAATACACCAATGAATTTATTCACATATTGAGTTTATTCACAAATACACCAATACAAGTACACACATACACCAATCAACACATTCAATATATATTACACAAGTCATTTACGATCGATCGTTGATAGCCACTTCTTCCATCACATATTGAGCCCAAATTGTTCACACTCCTTCAATTGAGGCAACTCTTATTGGTCTTTCAACATGGCGCTCTGCATGCGTGTATGAAGTTAGGAACGTACATCACATCCAATGTTCAACTTTGAGTCAGGAAAAATGGTTACCTTAGGGAATTGGGCAAAGTTTGTCCTGATCAGGTCATACATAAATCTCATGACATAGAAGCCACATTCCCACGATTGTGGTTGTTGATGGCACTGGGATAATTGCATATGCAAAGACATAAACCCACATTAATTCGAAAGAACTAATTAAGCTTAAATTAAAAGACTCATCCTGAGTAGTTCCATCCGTATTAATTACCTCATATTCTTTCTAAGAAATTGTTGTGCCCTTCGACGCGTCATGCCTCCCTCCAGCAGTAACATAATTTTTGAAAGCCCTGTATTTAATTTAGCATTGCTGGTTAATATGTTATCATTAATTAGCTAGTCAGAGAAAAATTTAAAATAGCAGTGGTACTTACGCATCTATGTGCCACGTGAGGGTGAAAACATGAGCTACCCTGTCGCTCATCGAATCGAGGTAATAGACCTCATTCACCCATGAGCAAATGACGGCGAGGACCCAGTGGCCCCTACATTGCATATATAAGCGAACTTTTTCATACATATGTTAGGCGTAACATACAAGAATGAGTTAAATTAGTAGGAAATGCACAAACCTTTATTGGTACGACACAAGAATGAACTCTTGGTCTTGCTACGCTAGTAGTGCCTTTGATATGTATTCCTCCGCATGTGCTTGGTCGTGCTCTAGCATCGTGAGGCTTATTTTGTCTGGGTCGAGGAAACCCACCTTGTCACATGCCCTCATGGACGCCAGCCTATACATGCACCTGGATGGAAAGTAGACATTAGTAATTAGTGCATTCAAAGTGATTAGATTTATGAAATGAACTGTGATAACTTCACACAACAGCAAACTCACAGGACTCCTGTCCGTATGATGGACATATCAAGCTCCTGCTAGTTGAGGAGGTCGAACAAATCCTCGTGGGCCACCGATATGCTCCTGGCCTCATGGTGAAAATGACCTGGCCTGAAGTGAACTAAGAAGTTGATGTGGCGCCTAGACCGGGTCAAGTACTACTCGTGGAGACTTCTGGTTATTTGATCCATATTGCACAGAAGGTACTCCGACACGAGTGGGAACTCGTTCTTGAACGTACCTGGCTGGCTTTGTTTCACCTTGCCTTTGGCCTTGCCCTTGCCTTTGGGCGGGGAGCGAGTGTATACCTTCGAACGTTGGGGCGCGGTGCCGCCGGCCTCATTTGATGGCGAAGGGGCTTTCTGAGGAGGCGTGCATCCTTTGGATGGGTTTGAGGCCGTCGGAGGAGGCATGGGGGCCGAAGGAGCTTGGTCATTCGTTGTGCTGGGGGTGGTGTCCTCAAGAAGTGAGCTGGCATCCATCGTCTACTTTAAGTTACGAACGCGTAAGTTTGATTTTACAAATTGAGTATATTAACTGAGTTGTAAGCTAGAATGGCTAGGGTTTACACCCTTCTTGGGCCACTATATGTACGAGCCCAATGCCTCGTCAATTGTCCGCATTTCATCCATTGGGACGGGCTACGGAAAAGAGCTGTAGCCCGGGAGGGCCATGTCCACCTGTACCTTTGCGAACCCAGGCTTCAGAGGTACGCAGTGGATCCGGACATCCTCTCAAGACTGATATATGACCCCGTTTGCAACCACTACAGGGTCGTCGCCTATGTTAATCAATAGGCTACAGCTCTCCGGCTTCTGCAATTTGCAACAATTATAACAGGTTAGTGAAACAGTTCGAAGGTAACGGGAGTGGCATCAACCGAACTGCATATATAGCTCAAGAGTTGCAATACCACAATCAAGTCCACTGGATCCACATGAACCTTCGAGTCGCAACTACTCGGCCTGCCAGCATCGACCTCAGCAGCTGGATCTAAACCCTTGGACTGCACAACTCGGCTGAGGCGTTCATACTTCTCGTTCATTTGAGCGAACATGTCCACGAATTGTGCAGTCACATCTAACCGTATCTTCTCAGACAGCTCCGATTCCCTTTCCTTCCAGCTGTGAGCCTTCTTCGCCTTTTGCCCGGGTTCCGAGAAGCCTTCCCTCCATGGCACCACACCCCCCACGATTTGCGTCCGCCCTGGATGCTCCTTGTTCCCTAGATTCCGGGTAAGGATGTCGTTCTCCCTATGGGGAGTGAACAATCCCTCGGTCGCCTCCTTCGAGCAAGAGATCTGTTACATTCAAAGCTCTCCATTGTGAGGAAAAAATATATACAAACTTGTGCGCACACTAGTGATCATAGTTTTTTCGACCACACTCTGATTCCAACCAGGAAGTTAGCCAACTTATGATTCACTGCATGACCTCGACGTCCCTGGGGTTTGGGAACTCCATAGTCCCCGTGGACGACATGGTCCCTCTGGCCAGCCACAAGTGCTTGCATCGTGGATAGCGGATGTCAGAGAGCAGTAGGTCAGGGGAGTCGATGAAATTTGATGCCTCGTCTTCAGCCTTCTTCCACTGCTCCTCCTTCCCCGCATAGCCGCGAGAGCCGAGCCAGTGCGGGTGGTCGTTCCTCCTCTAGGTTGCCTTGTTCTTCTCGCTAAGGGCCTTCATACCAGAAACAAGAAAATTAATGCATCGCTTGTTACTCCATACAACGGTGTAACCAAGCAAAGGAACCATACATACCTTGAACTCAGGGGTCTCCTTCTGTTGGGTGAATTGCTCCCATACCTCCTCCGTTATGAAGGGGTACTTCTCGCATGGAGATTTGCTTTTAGCGAGGAAGGAACTGACGAGGACGCTCTTGAAGGTTTTCCACGTGTTGTTCATGTCCTTCAAGCAAGCTATCTTGGGACCATCATCGGGGATGTTCCACTTGGCCTGTTTCAAATGGTGCATATAAGCAGGAATTACTTAATCTTCGGGATAAACCAAGGGAATGTGATTACTAAGAGTTCAGGGATTTTGATTAATTTTACCTTCACTTCCGCCCACAGCCTATCCCTCTTGTTGGCCTTAACGTCCTTCCAGCTCTGGACGGTGATCTTCACCCTTTTCTTCTCCAACAAACCAACATAGGCAACGTACTGCCCAGCGTTCTTTCCGATCAGTCTCCCGAACTGGTTGAACTCACATGAAAGATCTGCGCGTTTGGCCAAACGGCACAACATCGTCGCACCTCGTGCCTTCCTCTTGCGCTGGAACGAAGCAACGACATCTATGTTGGCCCTCCTCGAATCACTACTATCAGACAAGGAATATGCCAACATGGCTTTACCTAAAATTCCATGAACAGACCATCAATTGATATGAAGAAAGGTACATGACAAAGTTCATAACTAAAATGGAATGACAATGATGAACCACCTCTTCTTGTTAAAATATCAAATTTTCATTCAAAAGGCCAAAAATCATCAATTCCTATCAACATGGTCTTCAAAATGTATTTAAAAGGTTTTTAGAGGCTTTCGACTATCTTGTTTTTAAACCAAATTGGTTTCGAGTGCTAATCAAAATCTATTTGAATTGTGCCAAAGCTTATTTTACAAAAGTCCTAGATATTATTACCCCGAAGAAGTTCGAAATTGAAAACTTTCTCAAAAGAGTTTCAATTTGAATAGATTTTGGGTGTTTGAATCTCACCGGAAAACTTGCTTTGACCCGACAAACATTTGGCTCTTTCACAAAGCCATACTTGCATAGATTGGATAATAGAAATTTTTTTTAGAACATGCAGTAGAACTACATATTTTCATTGAAAGAAAAAGGGGTATACTGGGTTAAAGTTCATACAACAAAAACTCCCAGCATGCTACAGAGTACCTAAGAAAAAAAAGAAAGCGCTACTACTTTTTACACAAAATTGGATAATAGATAAGATTAGCAGTGCAAACTATGCTAGTCTCTCTGCAGGAACATAAAGAATCATGGCTTTGTGATGAAAATTTAAATGAACCAAAATTTCAGATGAAAATTAGAAAATGGGAAATAATTAACAGAAAATTCAGATTAGGGTCTTTTACTATCGGTTCGAAATAAGAAACCGATAGTGGACGACTATGTAACGAAATATTCTTAGTGATTTTCATCAAGTCTGTAATTCTCATATCTATCAAGTTTGTAATTCATGCACTTTTCATCTAGTTTTATATTTGTTATACATTGAACCACATATGAACTATTCAATATAAATTTAAGAAATTGACGCGAGTGGAAAGATCTATGATACTGCGGTTTGGTCAAGAACACTTACTGTCGTTCGTGGAGTGGCCTACGATGGTGCGATGCAGTGGCCGGAGGCGGTGGAGAACCCAAATGCGAGCGGCAATGGTGGTGCAGGAGCAAAAAAGGGAACGTCGGGGAGGCTAGGGTTTTCCACGCGTGAGTACGCACTTATTTGGAAATGTGATCGGTTGGACTGGAGGGAAAATCGTGCGGGTTTAACCTAATATAGGAATCTTTACTATCGGTTAATAATCATAAACCGATATAAGATATCATATTCCTATCGGTTCTACAAATAAAACCAATAGTAAAATACAATGGCAGTTAGGGTTTGGAGTATTGCCATTGTATTTCACTATCGGTTACAATTAAGTAACTAATATCAGAAATTAAAATTCCTATCGGTGCGTTAATAAAAATCGATAGTAAATTAATCCACTATCTACAAGATCAAACCAAATTGTAGAACAGGGTCTCATAACATAATATGTATTACTATCGGTTGGGAACAAGAAACCGATATTAGACCTTAAATTCATATCGGTTTGGAAATTGAAACCGATAGTAAAATACAATGTTAGTGACCTTAAAGGGTTTTCCTGAGAACAATTACAGATTGGTTTTAGTACATCATTTTGCACTTGTAAAGACACCTGAAACCCCATGCAAATGACTTCCAATAATTTTGAAATAAATTAATAGTAAAGACCAATCATGGAACATAAGGAATCATGCATATAGAAACTTTCTTCGAATAGCCAATCAAGATGGAGATATCAAAATGACCAACCAGCCAAAAATCACGAGGAATCTGAACTTTGCAGTTTTCATATTGATTTGTGAAAAGAATCAATTATTGCTCAAATCAACTCCAATTGAAATGAAAATTTGCAGAAATGATTCTCAATGCATCACGTATGTTTTCCCAAAGAATTTTTGAAAAATGATTTGACAACATGACTGGGTGCATAACCACAATAATCACAATTTTCACAACATGATCAGTATTTATATTAATTCTTCGATTAAAGATCCAAGTAATATACGTCACTTACATATTGCAAATTAGTCAAGAATGGTTGTCCACCCATAATCCTTCTTCGTGGTCATCTCGCAGGTAACTTGTTTCGTCAATATCTTCGATAGGGACAGATTGAAGAATTCCATCTAAAAATGGAGGTAGTTCGTCAAACTGATCATACTCTTCTTCATCCACAACGTCTTTGACCCCAACAATACGTCTCTTACTGTGAAGGACAACGTGCAACTTTTGATTGGCTGGGTCAACGATGTAAAACATCTGTGTGGCTTGCTCAGCAAGTATAAATGGATCATCTTGGTGTGCGACTCTACTGAGATCGATGAGAGTAAACCCATAATTGTCGACTTTAACACCTCTAGCTAGTTTGGAGCTACATGTATCTAGTTTAATGAATTGGAAGTAGAGAGAGAGGGAGAGTGTGAAAGAGTGATCGAGAGAGAGAGAGGTGATGAGAAGATGACAATACTGAGGGGGATCGAATTATCAACCTCTCAGCTAGCTTCTCCAGATCACTCTAGCTTGGAGCGTGGATGCACGTACGGTAGAAATGAATCGAGGATGCAGAGCAGGGGTCAAGTTGTGCAATTTTACTATCGATTCAAAACCACAACCGATAGTAAACTTTTCTCTCTTCTAAAGGTCTCCACTGTCATAACCATTAGTTTATATGACGTCATTGTACTATCGGTTTGTTTTCTATAACTGATAGTAAAATTTACTTTATTATATTGGTTGGTACAGTAGTAACCGATAGTAAAAATTCCATAATTTCACTATCAATTACCAAAGACAAACCGATAGTAAAATTTACTCTATTATATCGGTTGGTACAATATTAACCAATAGTAAAAAGTCCGTAATTTCACTATCAATTACGAAAGACAAACTAATAGTACAATTTCCTCTATTATATCGGTTGGTACAGTAATGACCGATAGTAAAAATTGTTTGCATTTCACTAATACTCTTATCGGATTTTTCCAGATTGCTTATAACCGTTAGAAGATATGAGTTAGTGGATTGCATTTCTGTAGTAGTGGATGGGACTTGGCGTATGTGCATCGACTACCAAGCACTAAACAAGATCACCATCAAGAACCGGTACCCCCTTCCTCATATTGCAACTTGCTAGATCAATTGAAGCATGTTGTTGTCTTCTCAACATTGGATCTAAAATCAGGGTATCATCAAGTCAGCATCCGAGTGGAGGATACGTGGAAAACCACGTTCAAAATGCGACAAGGTCTGTTCGAATAGTTGGTCATGTTGTTTGGCCTCTGCAATGCCCCGACTACTTTCATGCGTCTTATGAATGACGTATTGTGACAGTTCATCAATGACTTTGTGATCGTTTACCTCGACAACATACTGGTCTATAGTCGTTCATGGGACAAGCACCTAATTCATGTCGAAAGGGTGTTCGAACAGCTTCGACAACATTGGCTTTTCCTCAACCGTAAGAAGTGCGAGTTCGATCAGAAAACTCTACTGTACCTGGGATTCTGGTCAGCAACGATACGTTGCAAATTGACCCGGATAAGGTAAAAAGCTTAAATCCATCCATTATGGTCCTTTTCGGATTTTGAGGAAAGTTGGTACTAATGTTTGTCAGCTCGAGTTACCTCCATTCATGGATATTTAGTCTGTTATCAATGTTGAGCACCTCAAACTCTTCGAGCCTTCAATGCTGGATGATGAGCCAGATACCATAGTACTGTCTATTGAAGACTTAATCTATCAATGGGACAAACCTCTACCTGACGACGTGATCTTGGAGAAAAAGGTGACAACCACCCACAATGGCATACGAGATTCTTTTCGAATCGGACGGAAAGATCAGAGGGTACGGGTGGCAAAGTGGTACACCCGAGAAGATGGTCAAGCCTAATTTCCACATCTTTAGTTTTGATCACATGGTCGCCAACAGGGGTTGGCTCCTTCTCAATAGGGGTGTCAAGTTCGCAACTGGCTTTGCGACCTCGACAAGGCTTTGTGACCTCAGAAGGGTTCGCGGCCTTGGAAAGGGTTTGCGACACGGATCCGATCTCTGGTCGGCATTGTAGTCTGATCAATGTACATAACTAAGTCTAATCTGTTAGGGTTAGTTAGTGTCTGAGTCTGTTATGTTTAGGTTATTGAGTCTGATACGTACTCATACGATTGGACTATAAATACTATGTAATAGTTCTAGTTTAGATCATCGAAGAGTCATTCAACTTATTTAAGTCTTAGACACATAGTTCATCGACGTAGGCGAGTACGTCCTAACGTTCAACATGTATAAGATCCGTCTTTGAAATAAAGAGTTGTGCTATCTTTTGAACTGTATTTTTGATCTACTTGGGTTTCTGTAATTCCGAGTAAGATCTCGTTATTCCGCATATTAGCATCTGATCGAGTATAGTCGAAGCCCAGCTATACCTCAATCAAAGCAACCAGAATCTGATCGAGGCTAGATCGAAACCCGATCCAGCTCGTAATCAGATCATTAGCACTTAGATGCGGGATCCTGAACAGGAAAGAGGCTCTCGATAAACGTAAGAGTGGAAGCGATCCTCTGACCATTGTACCAGTGATCGTACTGGCAACTTAATCTGTCTTAGAAAACAATTGAAATTAACTTGCAATTCTTGGACCTTGGATAGAATTACACCGGATGGTTATGAAACTCCTGAAACCCTAGGTTTTCATTCCTGCTTTACGAACTCTAGATTTCATATTTTCTCTTTACTTCATTTAAACCCTAGATTGATAGCTTTACTAGTAGATATAGTTGTAGACAAACAAACACCCAACTCGTTCAAACTTAATTAGTGATCCACTAAGCTAGAAAGATGAATATGCTTGTTCCTCATGGAATTTGCCCCTCAAGTGCTCAACGTCCAACCGTTCGCTTGCGGTTTATTACTTCACGTCCGCGCGCGACTGCGTGGGTGCGATCATGTTTTTGGCGCCGTTGCCGGGGAACAACTGTAATTCATCTTTTTAGATTAATTTTCGCTGATATAATTCAGTCTCACTTCTCAATCTTGCTTTTATTTTTCTTTTTATTTTTCTTTTTTTTGTGCACAACTAACCTTTCAAGAGAGTAGTACAATTCTGGATAGCTCGGTCAAATCTGTCAAAACCACATACCGACTTTGGTACCAGGCAAGGCAGGTAAGATTGGAGGAAAACTCGCAAACTTTAGAAAAGATCAAAGAACAATCATCAATGGAGGACCAAAAGATACTCAAGGCTTATGAAATTCCGCTCAGCATGAGGTTGCAATCATGTATTCTTAGACCACCGATTGAATCAAATAACTTTAAAATAAACCTATGCTTTTGAATTTGGTTCAAAAAAATCACTTTAGTGGTCTTCCCGCTGAAGATCCATCTTTATATCTACATATGTTTCTTGAGCATTGTGATACTTTCAAGATTCATGGAGTAACACAGGTTACACTTCGTCTGAGGCTCTTTCCTTTCTCACTGTGTGAGAAGGCAAGGGCATGGCTATACACTCTTCCTCCTGCGTCAATCACTACATGGGATGAACTCTCACGAGCTTTTCATGGTAAGTTTTTCCCTTCTACTAAAACTGTTCATATTTGCAACCAGATTGCATCTTCACAGTAGATGGGTGAATCACTTTACGACGCTTGGGAATGGTACAATGATTTGTTGTTCAAATGTCCCCATCACAGACTAGAGAAGTGGCTTGTAGTTCAAACATTTTATAGTGGATTAAACTACAATGCACAGATGGCCGTAGATGCCACAGCCGGTGGTGCACTGATGAACAAAAGTATAGATGAAGCATACGACATCATCGAAAGTATTACTCAAAACTACAAACAATGGGGAACCGAACAAGCTGCTCAACAAGCTCCAACCAACAACATGGATGTAACTGTAATGTTGCAATTAGCTGAACAGGTAGCACTTCTCACATATAAACTAGCTATTTTTGGATCATCTACTACTTCATCTGTTAATGCAATTACACCTATATGTGAACTGTGCGGCATACAAGGCCACTGTGGCCATGAATGCCAGTTTAACCCATCCATGGAGCAGGCAAACACTTTTCAAGGTATGCAACAATGGCAAGGTAATGCTTGTCCTAACTCATATAACTCTGGATGGAGCAACAATCAAAATTTTGCATGGTCAGGACAAAATCAGCAATCTCAATGTCAACAACAAAACTTTGGACAACAGCAATTACACCAACAAAATCACCCATATCAAAGGCCACGGTTCCAACCACAAAATCAGCAACCTTATCGATCGCCCGAGCAGTCGAACATGGAGTGCATGCTAGAGAACTTTCTAGCAAATCAAGAGAAAGAGAAGACGTCCATGAGCCAAAAGATAGACTCCATATCAACTCACATCCGCATGCTCGAGACTCAAATCGCACAATTGGTGAATCCTGCACCGAAAAACGATAATCCTCTTCCTTCTCAACCAATTATGAACAAATTAATTATATAGCTTGTTCTAACCCTCTTATTTCTAATGTAGTGATCTTAAGGAGTACAACAAAGCTACCAAAACAAACACCACCAACCGAACCTGCGCAGGCAAGAGAAATAAAGGTAGTACCATTACCGCCGGCCAAGGATGATGACAAGGTCACCAAACCAAAAGAAAGGAAAGTGGAGAAAATCATGTAACGCGTATTTATAATCCAACTTTAAAGAAAATCTCAATAAGCAATTTGAAAAATTTATGGAAATCTTGAAAAAGCTTAATGTGATTGTGCCTTTCACTGATTTAGTAACTCAAATGCCTTCTTATGGAAAATTCTTGAAAGATATACTTACTAAAAAGAGGGATTTGAGTGAATTTCAAACTGTTGCTTTAACCGAGAATTATAGTGCTTTGATTCCGAACAGGATGCCGGCAAAGCTATGGAATCTAGGGAGCTTCCCATCACTTGCAACATAGATACGGTACACATAAATCGAGTTCTTTGTGACCTAGGCGCAAGTGTTAGTGTGATGCCTCTCACCATCACACAACGTTTGAGCATGAGTGAGATCAAGCCTAAACACTTGGTTCTGCAACTTGCCGATTGTTCAGTGAAGCATCCAGAAGGAATCCTAGAAGATGTACCTCTTCAAGTCAGTAAATTTTATCTTCCCGTTGATTTTGTCATTCTTGATATGGATGAGGATGTTTCTATACCTATATTATTGAGACGACCAATGCTCTAGACAGCAGGTGCCCTCATTGATTTTCGTGGGCGATGAATTATTTTTCACATAGGGGAGGAGAAAATTTTGTTTAAAATATCTAACCTTGTTAATTGCCCTATGTATGAGGAAAAACTTTGGTAGAAGGAAGTACTGATAGCAGTGAAGAAGACATGAAAGAAGGAGTCACCACTTCAACTCACTTTTAGAGAAGGAATGGATGAAATTCTTGACAATGTAAGAACAGATAGTTGTGAAGAAGACAAACAAAACAAAGACAAACCAACAAAAGAACCATCCAAAGAGGACATCTCAGATTTCAACACCACAGGTAAGGAAAAGGTAAGTAAACGTACACTTCAAACTCTTCCTTCCTCACTGAAATATGTATTCTTGCATGATGATGAGATACAACTTGTCATTGTTAATGCAAATATGACCAACTCGCAACTAGAAAAATTGATTTCTTTACTTCGTGTGCATCGCAATGCCCTCGGTTATTCAATTGATGATACCAAGGGAATTAGCCCTGAAATTTGCCTGCATAGGTTCTCTCTAGTTGATGAAACTAAAACCTCCGTTGAACATCAATGTAGACTAAACCAAAATTTGAAGGAAATTGTTAACACTAAAATTTCTAAACTATTAGATGTGGGTATCATTTATCCTATTTTTGATAATAATTGGATAGTCTTGTTCATGAAGTTCCAAAGAAAAGAGGTATGACAATGGTTAAGAATGTTAACAATGAATCGATTCCTACTAGACTTTTTACTAGATAGCGCATGTGTATTGATTATCATAAATTGAATAGCACCACTAGGAAGGATCACTTTCCATTACCTTTTATTCATCAAATGTTGGAAAGATTGGCCAAACATTTATATTTTTGTTTTCTTAACGAGTATTCGGGGTTCTTTCAAATCCCAATTCATCCCGATGATCAAGATAAGACAACGTTTACATGTCCCTTCGGTACTTTTGCCTACCGGCGAATGTCGTTTGGGTTATGTACCGCACCTGCAACCTCGCATCGGTGTATGATGGCCATCTTTTCGGACTTAATTGAGGAAATAATGGAAATTTTCATGGATGATTTTAACGTTTATGGTTCCCCTTTCAATGCCTTCCTACATAATTTTTCTTGAGTCTTATGCAGGTGTGAAGAAGTTATCATTGTGCTAAATTGGGAAAAGTGTCAATTCATGGTTCGAGAAGGCGTGGTACTTGGCCACGTGATTTCTGAATGACGGATTGAAGTCAATAAGGCAAAGATCGATGTCATAGCAAGTCTTTCACCACCAACCAACGTGAATGGCATACGCAATTGATACCACCTAAAATGGGGCCTCGCAAGCGGACAAGGTCGCAGTAGTAGGCGAATATGTCGTTCTCTCCCAAGGGACTAGATGAGAGAAAAATATGCCTAACTAAATTTAAATCCGAAATGCAAAGGGAAGAAAATAGTCCAGCTCAATTTGCCTAATGCCGGATTTAGACTTCAAGTACTTCATTGCTTCAGAACACACCAACAGATAAACAGTAATTCAGACTCAGTTCTTATTCATCTATGCAATCACAACAGTTACTAAAATGCAACACAAGCAGTTCATGAGGAGAAGCAGCAAAGTAGACAGTAAGTCAAAATCAAGCTCAAGCTGCGACTCAAATGCATTCAACTCTTATTCCTATCAAGGGTCACAATTCAACATCAGTAGAGACAGAAACAAAGTTCTAAATTGAGGACCAACAAGCATGAACAGAGACAGCAACAAGAACTATGACACAAGAGATTAGAACACACAACTAAGATGGGTTTTTCTCAAGCATTAACTGATCGTCCGCAGTCAAATTCTGTTTATATACATGCATCACAGGAAAAAGATCAGAGGGGGAAGGAGAATGAGATTGAGAGAAGGGAAAATTGTCACTGAATGGCCGCTGGAGTCGAGGAAGAACTCAGGCACAGAAGTCGCCAGAGCAGTGGAAGAGGATGAAGAAGTCAATGAAGCCGGAGGTCGAAGCAATTGTTGAGGTTGCGGTCCTTGGCCGTGGAGGAAGAGGAGGTTGCTAAGGCTGCTGGAGAGGGGGACGAAGAAGATCACAGACGGCGCAGACCCAAGGCGCAGCGCTGGAGAGGCACGGCTCCCGCGGCGGCTCGGTGCAGTGGCGGATCTGCGAACCGGCGACGGGATCTTGGGCGGCGCCGAGTGGATGAGGGAGGCGTGGCATCGACTGGTGGCGGCACAGTGCGCCGATGCGAGATCCACGGCGGCGCTGGATGAGGGCGGCGGGATCTCGGCTCACGGAGTAGAATGGCACCAGTCCAGAGACGGCGACGCGGTGGCGGTGTGAGGTGGCGCACGGGAAGCGCAGCGCACGGGATCAGCCAAATCTGGATCAAGCGGCGCCGTTCGGTGGAGAGGTCGGATCCGACGAGGCGGCGACGTGGAGATTGGATCCTGTGGTCCCGGTGAGAGGAGGCGCCGTGGAGTGGTGGAGCACCGCCGGCGTATGGCCCGGCCGGCGGCGGTGAGGTCGACGGAGGTGTGGAGGAAGATTTGGGGGAGACAGAAAAGAAGGTAAGAAAATAAAAACTAGGCTCAACTCCTCTGGTGGCCGGCGGCTAGGGTTAAAAACCCCCAATTTGGCATTTTTGCAATTATGGCCTTGAAGTTCTGAAAATTTAGAAATAGGGCCTCACGGCTAGGGTTTGGGATTCCGGGCCCCCCGGAGACTCCGATTTCGGTGCGGTCAGATCCTACACGTTCACGAGAACGCGCACTTCCATCAGGAATCGTTCGATGGCCAGATTAAGTCAAGGACGCGCGTCCGCTAGCCGAAAATCCATCCAATCCTCATCAACCTGCGATAAAAATTGGAAAAACGAGTAATCCGGTCGATTTGGCGATTAATCTAGGTATATATGCCGAGGAATATGACTGATATGTGCAAAAATATGGGGAAAATGTACAGAAAAATGAGGCAAATCGAGTAAATATCAGCAATTTCTTAGGACATGTAGGTTTTTACCGTCATTTCATTAAGGATTTTTCCAAAACTGCTAAACCCCTCACTCATTTGCTTGGTAAAGATGCACCTTTTGATTTTGATGAAAAATGTCTGGATGCCTTTAATCAATTGAAACATGCATTAACCACTACTCCCACCATATGACCTCCAAATTGGAATGAACCCTTTGAATTGATGTGTAATGCTAGTGATTATGCAATTGGCATTGTTCTAGGGCAAAGAACAAATAAAGTTTTACATTCCATATACTATGTAAGCAAAACTTTGGATGAAGCTCAAACAAATTACACCACAACTAAAAAAGAATTGCCTGTTGTAGTGTATGCCCTTGATAAATTTTGTCCATATTTGATTGGTTCAAAAGTTCTTGTGCATACTAACCATGCTGCTCTTAAGTATCTTTTGACCAAGACAGAAACCAAGCCACGACTGCAGGAATTTGATTTGGAAATCAAAGATAAGAAAGGTGCTGAGAACATCGTCGCCGATCATCTTTCGCAACTCTTCATCGACACTGCCGACATTCACATCAATGATGATTTACGCAATGAGCACCTTTACTTGATTCAACAAGAACTATGGTATGCTGATTATACAAATTATTTATTTAACCATGAAATTCCTCTAGGGTTGACGAGTAGACAACACAAGCGCTTCCTCCACGACATCCAACGCTACTACTGGGACGATCCAAACCTTTTCAAAAAGGGAATTGACAACATCTTTCAATGATGCGTGCTCGACCATGTGATTCAAAGCGTTCTTGAACATTGTCATTCATCTCCATATGGTGGACATGCTGGAGCTTGAAAAACAGCGGTAAAGGCATTGCAATCAGTTTTGTTTTGACCTTCTCTATTTAAAGATGCTTATAACTTTGTGCAAAAATGCGATTCTTGCCAACGTTCTAAAAATTTGATTAAAAAACATGAAATTCCCTTAACAAATATTCTTGAAATTGAACTCTTTGATGCATGGGGAGTAGATTATATGGGACATTTTCCATCTTCTATGGGTAACTCCTACATCTTGGTTGTGGTTGCTTATGTTTCTAAATGGGTAGAGGCTGTTGCTACACCAACAAATGAATCAAAACATGTGATCAAGCTTTTCAGAATAGCCATCTTTCCCCGATTTGGTGTATCGCGAGCAGTAATTAGTGATGGTGGTGCGCATTTTAAAAATTACCAATTTTAGAAATTGTTGATGAAATATGGGGTTATTCATAAAGTTGCTCTTGCATATCACCCTCAAATAAGTGGACAGGTTGAAGTCTCGAACAGAGAAATCAGGATGATCTTGTAGAAGGTGGTGGCAACATCACGTACAGATTGGGCAGTTAAACTTTCCTATGTTTTTTGGGCATATCACACTTCATTCAAAACTCTACTAGGTATGACACCTTACAAATTGTATTTGGTAAGAACTTCCATTTGCCTGTTGAATTGTCACATAGGGCGTTATGGTCATTAAAAGAATTCAATTGGGATTTCGACAAAGCGGGGTGAAGGTGAATCCTTTAATTTCATTAACTAGAACAGCTTCAGAACAACTCCTATGAAAGTGCCTCTATTTACAAAGAAGTGGCACAAGAAACGGATCCTCAACCATGAGTTTAAAGCAAGTGATTTGATTTTATTCTTCAATTCACAGTTGAAATTATTTCTAGGAAAATTGAAATCACGATGGACTAGGCCATATGCGATAGAAAAAGTCTTCCCGTATGGTGTTGTAGAGCTTCGAGCACAAGACGGCACCATTTTTAAGGTAAACATGCATTGTATCAAGCTATACAATGCGAGAGACCAGGTAAGTACATTGAACTCAGTTGATTGTTTCAATTCTATATATTTCTAAACGGCCGAGTTTTGTCAAGCGGGACATTAAACCAGCACTAGTTGGGAGGCAACCCGGTATACTAACATGTAGTTCTCTCTTTTACGAACACAGCGGTGTGAGAATCACTCAATTCTGATATCGTTTGACCACCCAAAACCCATTTTTAATAAACTGGGGCTGACTCTCTTGAAAAAACAAAAAATAAAAAAAATTTCAACCCCAGCCGAACCAATCACGACCAAAGGCACGACCAGTGCTGGGCTCGGTTGGGTTAATTTTCAAAAACACAAATTTTTCTTTTTAACCGAACCGAGCATGATCAGCGGCATGACCAGTGCTGGTTTTGGTTTGGTCGATTTTCAAAAAACAATTTTTTCTTTTTCAACTGAACTGAGCACGACCAGTGCTAGGCTCAGTTTGATCATTTTAAAAAAACCAAAATTTTTCTTTTTTTTAGCAGAGACGAGCACGACCAGTGGCACGTCCCTTGCCCTAGTCACACACGACCTGTGCTCATGATCGTGCCTTTGTCGGTGCGCCCAACTGCTCGAAATTGGATTACAACTGAACCGAGCACGACCCGTGCCCGTGGTCGTGCCAAGCTCTGTTTCCTCCCTTCGGATAGAAGTACTGACATTTTCTTTTCATTGTCTTTTTCTTCTCCCACCACCAGAACTCCTACCTACCACCTTATATAAAGCCCTCTTCTTGTCCAAACAGCTACAACACCATTGTTAAGCCCCAAAACTCCTCGAAACCTCTACAAACCTAGCCCTAGATCACCTCATCCAATTGTTAAAAATTTGTCCGACTGCGGATTCCGGCTCCTCGCGCCTCAACACCCCCAGATCTGAAGTTTTTGCGACAATGATGACTCTCTGACGCAACATCAAGAAGATCACGAAGCGCTAACGAGGTATGTCTCCACAAACCTTCACTGATCCCGATTTTTCGAGCATATACTTCACAAAGCCTGATTATCTTACTCATTTTATGCACTAGATTTTTGGATGTTCATGCCATTAGGTCTCTAGGAATAGAAGATGATGTTTTACACCCAACGCATAATGTGGGTTGGGACACGCTTGTAGGCGTATCGGTTCCGACTTTTCGCGAAGTCGTTTGGTGATTCTAGCCCCCTTTGAACAAAATACCATACATGTTCCTCCCGATCAAACTGAAGGCGTAAGATTTAGGTTTGCAAATATGGATTATGATTTTTCAATAGATGAATTTGTAAATCTGTTAAGATTAAAACCCGAAGTCACTTTTCATTGTTCTATAATTTGCACTCCTGGTAAAATTTGGAGTGCTATAGCCGAGGAAGGGCAATATCTTTTTCGACTCTGTAAATCAAAGGCAGCCAAAATTTGTAATCCCACCTTTCACTATTTATAGCGTCTCATGGTCGGGACAATTTTGGGCCGCAATAGTAATCTAGACAAAGTTTTAGAAATCGAGGTCGTATTTATTTGGGCTATGTTAGGCAAAATTCATCTCTCATCCGCTGCCTATTTTGCCCGTCGCCTCGAACTTATCAGCAATGATTTACGCAAAACTTCACCAATAGTCTTAGGTGGCTTACTTACTCACATAGCATCCACCCTAGGGTTTAATGCTACCGATATTTAGGAATCTGTGCCCGCAGCCACACTAGACCAGCCTACATTGTTTGCAATGGGGTTTTGCAGGAGGGAAGAGGATTCATTCCGTTGTTTTATTAATGGAATTCCCCCCATCCTTTTGCCCGATGTTTCTCGGACTTGCTTATCTAATGAGAGAAATTGGAGATTGGTCCCATCTAGCTCATTTGATCCTAGTTCCTCACACACCGCCGAGTGTAACCAACTGGTAGCGCATGATTTTTCCGTTCTGCATGCTTCCATAAAGTCCTTGTGCACTAGTCTCTCAGACTTTAGGTTAGAATTCGTAGATTACAAGACTACGATGGATTCCAGGATGGATGACCTCACTGGCCGCGTAGATCGCCTCTATGACAATCTTGTACACGCATGCCACATCCTCCCAGACGGCACATATCCAAGTGCACGTGCACACCACGGGGACTATTTTCACACCACGACATTCCTCAACAAACCTATCGTCCTCCACCATATTTCCACCAATCACCTCCACCACCCTCCGACGAGTGTTCTTCAAGGTACGCAAGTGTTTTTTATTTTCCTTTTCTTTTTTTGTTTATTTTTGTTTTTCTTTTGAGGTTTTCACTTGCGACGCCTTGGACCAACTCATGGGAGCTCTGTGGACCACAACATCTTCTTTCACAGCGACATTTTCCACAACACCCACCTCCAGACACCACTACCGCAAACGGTAATATGTATCTCTCTCCAAAAATTGTGGACAATATCTGATTTAGCTTTGGGGGGCTAGTCACTTAACCGTTTGCTTAGTTTTCAGCGAATCATCATTCCACCCTCTTTCCATCATAAACTGAAAAATAAAAAAAAAATATCAACTAGGGAAGGTGGTGGTGAATTATCGACCAACTGGGTAAGGGAAGATTTACTTAATTTATGCACACAAAAATTTCATTGTTATAATAAATCGATTGCTTATGATGCGGCTTTGTCTAGTCTCTTGCAACGTATATGCGACCCGCTGGGGGGAGGTGGTGGTGAATCGTCGACCAACTGGTGAAGGGAAGGTATACGAAACATTCATATTGCTTACAGGGACTCGGGAAATCGACAAAGCTGCCTTGCTGTAAGTGCACTTAAGTAAGTGTCTTCAGCTATGTCTCCTCTAGCCGCGACGGAGTGATCTAGTTCAAAACATGAATAAATAAAAAAAGGTGTTTAAGTTTCTCTCTAAAAAGAGCAATCTAGCAAACTTTGTAGAAATTGTAGCATAACGATTGTTTTTCTTTAACTATGGTTTGTTCTAAATCCTATATGAAAGAAGTTGTCATGATAATTTAATTGATTAAGCTCTCTCTTTTCTAAGGTTAAAATTTGATAGGTTGATTATTTGCATTTGTAGCGTTTAAATTGCTTAGATCAATTGTTTCATATGCATAGATGTGATGTGAATTGCCGGAAGATGTTTAATGAAAATCTGATTAACCTAGGCATTCCAATTTTTGGAAAATTCATTCACATTCTTTTCTTGAGGACAAGCAAAATGCTAGCTTGGGAGAATTTGATAATTACTAAATTGGTAATATTTTTACCCTAAGTTTGACTTTGAAAACGTGTAAAATCATGCTAAAAACTCCTTTGATGTGACATTTTATGCTTAATTTTATATGATTTTTACAAATTACTCTCACGGCGGTGTTTGCCGTGTTTCAAGGACCAAACCTACCAAATTTGAGAAGATTTTGACTTTATTTGGGCCAATTTTGACAAGGAACACTAAAATTGGACATAATGGACACTAATCTCGGACATGACACGTGTTCGGCCAGGAGCACACCACGTGTTCCTGCTCGTCATCGGCTCGGTTTCCAGAGGTTTTAGTGATCGGTTTTGATCGAATCTGGTCAGTTTTGACTCAGATTATCTATTCTCATGCCATTTAAAGCCAAACTTCATCGCCTACACGTCAAGGAGTTATTTTTGGGCATGTTAACCTATGTATTATAAATAGGGAAACTTTTGGCTCAATTAGACATGCCCATTTATGAGTAGTTTTTAGATAGTTTTCTTAGAAGAGCCCCATTCTCTATTTTTCTTGCACTTGTAAGCCGGCAAGGACGCCAAACTCAATTTTCAAGCAATCAAGTAAGTTTTCATTTAATTCTTATTGTTATTTCTGCATTATGATGGTTTTTTGCGAGTTGTTCACTTCTAGGGTTAGGGATGACCTAATCCAAAAGGCTTGATTCTTCCTTAGTCTTGATATCAAGTTTTGTAGTTATTTCCTGATATTTTCTTCCTCCAAACCCTAAATTCTCATTTCGGCAACAGACATAATAGTTGAGCCTTAGCAATAATTTAGGGAAGTACTTGAGTCCTTAATGCTTTGACACGAGATCCTGAACCGCAAAGAGGCTCTCACCAAACATAACAGTGAAAGCGATCCTCTGACCGTTGTACTAGCGATCGTACTGGCAACTTAATCTGTCTTGGACAATGATTCAAATTAACTTGCAATTCTTGGACCTTGGATAGAATTACGCCAGATGGTTATCGAACTCCCAAAACCCTAGGTTTTCATTCCTACATTATAAATCTTAGATTGCATATTTGCTCTTTATTTCTTTAAACCCTAGATTGATAGATTTAGTGGTAGATTTAGTTGTAGATAAACAAACCTCCAACTCGTTCAAACTTAATCAGTGATCCATTAAGCTAGAAAGACGAATACACTTGTTCCTCATGGAATTTGACCCCCAAATGCTCAATGTTCAACCGTTGGCTTGCAGTTTATTACTTCCCATCCACGTGCGACTGCATGGGCGCGATCAACATCATACCTAGTGGAGTTTTGAATGCGGTGAGATACACCCAATGAACATCAGAGAGTTTGAGCGTCCAATTCGTTCGTGACGGTGCCACCACATTCTGCAAGATTGTTTTGATTTCTCTATTCAGGACTTCAACCTGTCCACTATTTGAGGGTGATATGCAATAGAAACTTTATGAATAACCCCATATTTCATCAACAATTTCTGAAATTGGTAATTAGTGAAATGCGCACCACCATCACTAATCACTGCTCGCGATACACCAAATCAGGGAAAGATGATTGTTTTCAAAAGTTTAATCACATGTTTTGATTCATTTGTTGGTGTTGCAATATCCTCTACCCACTTTGAAACATAATCAACCACAACTAAGATGTAGAGTTGCCCATAGAAGATTGAAAAGGTCCCATATAATCTACACCCCATACATGAAAAAGTTCAATTTCAAGAATGTTTGTTAAGGGCATTTCATGTATTTTACTCAAATTTCTAGAACGTTGGCAAGGATCACATTTTTCCATGAAGTTACAAGCATCTTTAAATAAAGAAGGCCAAAACAAACTTAATTGTAATACCTTTGCCTTTGTTTTTGAAGCTCTAGTGTGTCTGCCACATGGAGATGAATGACAATGTTGAAGAACGCTTTGGATCTTGTGGTCAAGCACGTATTGTCGAAAGATGTTTTCAACTCCCTTTTTGAAAAGCTTCGGATCATCCCAGTAGTAGCTTTGGATGTCGTGGAGGAAGCACTTGCGTTGTTTGTACGTCAACCCTGGAGGAAGTTCATGGGTAAATAAATAGTTGGCATAATAGGCATACCATGGTTCTTTTTGAATGAACTAAAGGTACTCATCACATAAGGCGTCATTGATGTGAACTTCGGCGGTGTTGGTGAAGAGTCATGAAAGATGACCGACGACGACGTTCTCAGCACCTTTCTTATCTTTAATTTCCAAATCAAACTCCTGCAGCAATAGGATCCATCGTACGAGTCATGGCTTGGTTTCTATCTGGGTCAAAAGATACTTAAGAGCAACATGATCAGTGTGCACAACAACTTTTGAGCCAATCAACTATAGACAAAATTTGTCTAGGGCATATACTAACAACAAGCAATTCTTTTTCAGCTGTGGTGTAATTAATTTGAGCATCATCCAATGTCTTTCTTACATAGTATATAGCATGTAAAACTTTCTTTGTTCGTTACCCTAGAACAACACCTATTGCATAATCACTAGCTTCACACATCAATTCAAAAGGTTCATCCCACTTTGGAGGTTGGATGATGGGAGTAGTCATTAATGCATATTTCAATTGATTAAAGGCATCAAGACATTTTTTATCAAAATCAAATGGCACATCTTTATCAACAAATTGGGTGAGAGGTTTAGCAGTTTTTGAAAATCTTGAATGAAACGACAGTAAAAACGTGTGTGTCCCAAATATGCCCTTCACGTTGGTCCGTGGTGGAAGACTCGTAATGTCGTCGATCTTTGCCTTGTCGACTTCAATCCCTCGTTCAAAAATTACATGGCTAAGCACCACGCCTTCTTGAACCATAAATTGGCACTTTTCCCAATTGAGCACAACGTTCACTTCTTCGCACCTACACAAAACTTGAGAAAAATTATATAGATAGGCATCGAAAGAGGAACCATAAATGCTAAAATCATCCATAAAAACTTATATTAATTCCTCAATTAAATCTGAAAAGATAGCCATCATACATCTTTGAAAGGTCGCAGGCGCCCAAAAGGCATTCAGTGATAAGCAAAAGTACCGAACGGACATGTCAACGTCGTCTTGTCTTGATCATCAGGATGAATTGGGATTTGAAAGAACCCCGAATACCCATCAAGAAAACAAAAATATGAATGTTTGGCCAATCTTTCCAACATTTAATCAATGAAGGGTAATGGAAAGTGACCTTCCTAGTGGCGCTATTCAATTTGAGATAATCAATGCACATGCGCCATCCAGTAACAAGTCTAGTAGGGATCAATTCATTGTTTGCATTCTTAACCACAGTAATACCCCTTTCTTTGGTACCACATGAATAGAACTAAACCAATTACTATCAGAAATAGGGTATATGATACCCACATCTATTATTTTAGAAATTTTAGCTTCAGCATTTTCCTTCAAGTTAGGGTTTAGTCTACGTTGGTGTTCAATGGAGGTTTTTGTTTCATCATCTAGAGAGATCCTACACATACAAATTTCAGAGCTAATTCCTTTGATATCATCAATGGAATAACCTAGGGCATTGTGATGCACACGAAGTAAAGAAATCAATTTATCTAGTTGTGCATCGGTTAAATTTGCATTAACAATAACGGATTGTATCTCATCATCATCCAAAAACACATATTTCAGCAAGGAACGAAGAGTTTTAAGTGTAAGTTTACTTACCTTTTCCTTACCTGAAGTATCGGAGTCAGAGATGTTCTCTTTGGATGGTTCTTTTGTTGGTTTGTCTTCATTTTGTTCGTCTTCTTAGCTGCTGTCCATTTTTTAGTTTTCAAGAATTTCATCCGTTTCTTCTTCCAAAGTGAGTCGAAGTGGTGATTCCTGTTCCAGGACTTCTTCTAGAGCGTCTACACTGCAAAGTTTTTCCTCATACATAGAGCAGTTAACTAGTTTAGTCATTTAAAACAAAGTTTCTCCTCCCCCATGTGAAAAGAGATTCGTCCCTCACGAATATCAATGAGGACACCTACTGTTTGGAGTATTGGTCGTCCCAATATAATAGGTATAGAAACATCTTCATCCATATCAGGAATGATGAAATCAACTGTAAGATAAAATTTACCAACTTGAAGCAGCACGTCTTCTAGGATTCCTTCCAGATGCTTCACTGAGCGATCGGAAAGTTGCAAAACCATCCGTGTAGGTTTAATCTCACCCATGCTCAAACGTTGTGTGATGGCAAGATGCATCACACTCATTCTTGTGCCTAGGTCGCAAAAAGCTCGATTGACATGTACCATACCAATGTTGCAAGGGATGGACAAGCTCCATTGATGATATGAACACGCCGATGAAGGACGCGTTCACGGAGGGTGACCCAATCTTCACAACATAGAATCTGGATAACTATTATATGAAGATACTTGGATAACTAGCATGACCTGACGAAACGAGATAGCCAAACACTTGCAGAACAAGGACCTGCATATCAACGAATTCGCCCAACCACACTTTGAATTACCTATCCACACGGCCACGCACGGAGTTGGCACACAGATAGGGTGATCATGAAGGTCGTTCGAGCAATTTCGGAGGAAATCACAAGAACAAAGTGACGAGAATTATTACCCAAGTTAGATCTCCCATGCATTTCCATGGTCACGCATATCATTCCATGGTCGCATACAACGCCCCCTTTATCGCACATGCCTTTCTATGGTCGCAAAAGACCAAAGGAAAGAGATAATTGGATAGTCCAAGGGTATTCTGAATATATCCCATCAAGGATATTTAATCCCCATTATCTTAACTATGAAACTCTATAGTCTCAACACTTTTCATCACCAATTCCATGGTCTCGTGTTATGCCTGTGAACACTGTGGTCGCAGAGACATTTGCCTACGATCATACCCTGTCGTAGAGACAAAACCTAATAACCATACATGCTCACAGTAGGTGCGCGATCATAGTATTAAAGACTCGTTCTACAATATGAAGATTATGTATTATAATTCACCACTCACAATTACCGTTCCTTGATACTTATGATTATTCCCGAAATAATCATAAGATGCTGACAAGGTAACCATCGAAGAAGATAAGGATGGTGAAGTAGTTTCTATAGCGCCAGGTCAAAGAAGCTAACCACGACCTGCAGCAACCACCATTTAACCACGATTTGCAGTAATTGCCATGAAGCAGTTATATGCGATCGTGAGGCACGTCTTCAATAGAAGAACCGACGATCTCTTCGACAAGTATAAAAAGGCCTTATACGGGAAGGATTGGGGAGGGCGAGATAGGAATAGATAATACATTCTCTTTGTAATCCTCTTACTTATTTATAGTGATAAATATACAGGAGTAAGGTTATTACTCAGCTACGAGGACCCGAACCTGGATAAATTTCTGTGTCATTAGATTCATAGATACTTTGCATTCCTTGGTAATTGTCGGAATTGTCTCCATCTCAAAACGCAATCAAATCTGCATAAGTTCGACGAAGGACCCCGGGTCCCAATCATCGACAGCTAGCGCCGTCCGTGGGGATCCTAAGACATTTTCTGAGTCAACAAGGTTCATTGTATCCATGTATCCTTTCCCTTTTCTACATGATTCTGAGAACGAATTCGATCTCGAGGATCATGTAGATGTCATGGATGCGGATAGCGTCCCATCAATGGTGACCATACTACCCTTGAGACTTATTCCAGGGAAGCATCATCTTCGGTTCCAGTCACGTCTATCGAATAGGAACCTGAGAAGGCAATTCGCTTACCCTCTGTGAGTTTTACCACATCCGAGGGTGAGCATATACCGCAACCCATTATCCCAGACGATGTGGGAGATGATGAGCTTGAATTCAGTCTGTAGAATTTTGCTCCAGACAATTTGAAATCTCTCTTTGATTTTGAGTCAGACTCGGACAAAGATGAGATGCTCTCACCGTCTGCAAACTCAATTCCAAGAGAAGTTGCCACACTTTCTAAGGAAACCCCTGAGCAACGTGTGGCCAAGGAAGAACAAGAGCGCAAATGGAGAGAAGAAGATGAAACACGCGAATTGCGAGAAGCTGAGGTCTGCAAGGTCACAGAGGATTTCCTACGTCTTGCACTAGCTCATCACGATACCGCTATTTGCGACTTTGGTTCAGGAACTTCTCGTTAGCAACATCTAGATGGTCGCCAACGTGAACACACGCCGCTCTCAGCCCCAGAGTATTCCCCTATGGCTGATGCGAAAATGATGAAAACTCCTCTGGCACCCAGAAGGAGTACACAGGATCGTGTCCAGGTGATTGCAGAGGCACTTCACAATCCTCCTTCTGGTCTCGCAAACGATGATGGGGCAACATTCACAAGGATGCTTGTAGATAACCTCAATGGAGTCACTTTGGATCTAACTCCAACAGCCTCGTCATGTTTGACAACCCTTTCTCGAGAGCGAGATGGTTCTTACCAAAGCCAAAAACGTCATAACTCTGCATGTATCTGATATGATAAAGCCAGATTTACTGGTATTCCCCGCGACAATCATGTATCGATGCACTCGTGCTTGGGACCACGTCTCAAATTTCCTCAAGCTGACTCTTTCCGCGACCATGATGATAGTCGCGATGATCAACAACCACACAGTTCATATGTGGGTTGTAAGGCTTTCTCTCCAGGACTACGAAATGTAATCTGGCATGATAAGTTTAAGCCCGGTTGTAGCTTCTAGACCCCTATAGGATGTTTTAATAATTAATGACAACTACAAATGCTATACTAACGTTACCTGTCTAGTTGTGTCAAGAAGATACTTGAAAGACAGGTTAATGAAAGGCGAAGAAAGGGCGCATTGATCAAAAAGGCAAAGGTACGGAATAGGGTCTTTTCGTTTTTACCGGTCTAAGGTGATTAGAGAAGAATTTTGACCGGATTTTAGGATAGTTGCCGTACTATTAAGAGGAACATGTGGTGTATCACAATATACTTCATCTTTGTGCCACAAATCATAAAATCAACATGCATTGCATACTAGAAGGTCACATCCTTTGAAAATGCTTGTTTCAGCTCTTTTCTGCTCAGCAATGTCTCAGTCGATCTGACCGAATTCACGGACTGACCGATTAAAATCTCGGACTGACCGACGTGTAGTCTAAGCATAGTGCATTCTTTTTAAAGGCCGGTCTGTCCGTAGTTGAGACCAAGGTCTGTCTCCTGGAACTTCTTGATTTACCCCTTCTGGTGTTTTGAGCTATTACGGTCTGACCGTTTGTTAGACCGGTCTGACCGCGAAATCGGTCTGACCGTGTTTTTGAACTACGGTCTGACCGTATATATCGGCCTGACCGTATAAGGTGTCCATAAACTATGTCGTCTCTGGACAGTTTCACAGTCTGACCGAAATATACTCCGGTCTGACCGTATGTGTGCCTGACAAGGGCAGTTGAGCATTTATTGCGCCTGTTTAATGCCGTTGCAATTGCGGCGGTCTGACCGAGCTTGTGCCTGCGGTCTGACCGCCAGGTGATCTTTTTCTCCCAACGGCCTGTAACGGCTATATTAATTGTGGGGGGTATATATACTCCCTTGCCCGGCCCTGTTCATAACTTTTGGCATAATCTTGAGCATTGTCATCATCCTTGAGAGCCTAAGCTTGTTTCATACACTCTAGGGTTCAAATTCTCGAATTTGTGAGAGTGTGCATTTGATATCTTCTAGTGCATTGCATTTAGATCATTAAATCAATCTTGTGGCACTAGAAGAAGGCTAAGTGATCATCACCGGCTTGTTACTCTTGGACTTTGCCGGCTCCTAGACGGCTAGGAGAAAGGTTTTGAAGAGCTCTTCAAGGAAGATTGTGACACTAGTACAGAAATGCAGTCTACTAACCCCTATCTTCTATCGGTTATTAGCGAAACAGCACAAAACCGATAGAAAATGTGCCTCGCGGTCATAAAAGCCCGACGGATGTATTTTCCCTATCGGTTTCTAAAAAACTTACCGATAGAATAAATAGTATGATTTACTCTAGCGGTGATGAACATATTTGCCGTTAGAAGAGATGCATAAGTACTGATGGAAGAATGTTGTGCGCCGATAGAACTGGTCGACTTCTACAACTAGACTTATTCTATCGCTACTGTATGAATATACCGACAGAGTATATTAAAAATTCCTATCGGCAATATGTAGTTCGCCGATAGAATAGTTGACCTTCTACAAATATTTTTATTCTATCGGTAATGGATTTTTTTACCGTTAGAATATATAGAAAATTGCTTAGAACTGTTCGTCTTCAAATAGTTTTATTCTATCGGTAATGAATGTTTATACCGGTAGAATATTACAAAAAATATCTTAGAACTGTTGGCCTTCTACAACTAGTAATATTCTATCAGTAATGTACGTACACACCGATAGAGTATGGACAAAAATTCCTATCGGTAATATTTATTGTGCCGATAGAACCATTCGGCTTCTACAGATGTTTTTATTACTAACGGTATTCTGTTTTCGTACCGATAGAAAATATATAATTGTATAAATACACGGGTATGTCTCTTTCAATCTCACAGTTCATCTGGGGCTCGTAGTCCTAACCCGTAAGCTCCATGGACAGCCGGCGCACCTCTACAGGGGACCGCTGCACCTCCGCACCTCCATCGACGCCCTCTAGACGTCGGCATCCCAAGGAAGGTACGTAAAATTTCTGCAATATTGTTAGATTATTCTAATCCGATTATGGCAATAATTCTGCTTTTTTTGTATCCTTCATTTTGATGTGTCTTCTTTTCAATATGATTATGATCTGTTCAGGTCCTTGGATGATGCTCGTGAGGGGCAACGTATTTCACAGTTCTTCATAGCAGTACGCTGCCTACGTTGGCTTGTTGGCGAAAGAAATGGTGAAGATCACCGTCGAGAGCTGGAAGGACGTGAAGGGCGAGATCTTGGTTGGCTCGGTCGAGAAGATGCTTAAGCCCGGCGTGTTTCTCAAATCAGGACCTATAGAAAGCATCTTACATTTTTTTGCATACACCAGCTTGTGGCCAGATGCTTACCTGCTTGGAGAAGAAGAATTGTTGTTATTTGCACAGCCATTCTACACCATCACTACACAGAACAACATCTTGGAAGGTAGGTTCTTTTTGTTAATGGAGTTGAGTTGAGTTGAGTTGAGTTGATCGAGTTTGAGTCCGAGGAAATCACCAATACGTACAAATGTATGTCGACGGCAGTTCCAGCTCCTCGGGCGTCTTCGAACTGAACTCCTATGGTTAAGTCCAATGTGGTTCAGACATTTGCTGGTTTGGATGAATGGATTTGTGATGTATCAGGTCTAACTTGTAGTCGGTAGTTGCATTGTGGCAACCTGCAAAGGTTCCCTTTTATGTAAAATGCATGTATGGGCCACTGGGTCCTCGTCGTGATCTGTTGTTAATTTCAGACGTGGCTTTTGTAATATACATCGAATGTGTGAATTGTTGTATTTGTATATTGTTGTATATTTGTGTATCATGTATTGCTAATTGGGACATGAACTTGAATGTGCAGGGAGCATTTGTGTATTTAATTGTATTGGTAGGTAGGTGTGTATTTGTACTGCTGTTTCAGACATGCACTTCAATTTGTGAACTGGCATGTGTATGTTTGTACCTGAATTTGTATTGGTGAACTGGCATGTGTATGTTTGTACCTGAATTTGTGAACTGGCATCTGTAATTTCTTTGGCAAGATGAAGTCCCAACTACCTACGAAAAGTATTTTTGTGTCTCCTAGTTAATCCACAAATTAGCATTTCTTGAAATATATTGCTTTATCTTCTAGTTAAGATCCTTTTGATGTAAGATCTGTTTGATGTTACATTGATATGATTCCTTGAATGTGAGAAATGGCATGTGCATGTTTGTGGTACCAGTACCTCCTCTAACGGTAAGTACACATATTTACCGATAGGAAAACACATATATTTGTTCAGTCATGCATATTCTAACGGTAAATACACATATTTACCGATAGGAAGCACATATATTTGTTCAGTCATGCATATTCTAACGGTAAATATGTGTATTTACCGATAGAAAAACTCATGTGCGTGCTGTGTCATGCATGATCTAACGGTAAGTACACATATATACCGATAGGAAAACACATATATTTGCTCAGTAATGTATATTCTCTAACGGTATGTGTGTGTTTTTACCGATAGAATATGTGAGCGGCAAATTACCTAAGTTAGTCTGACGGTTATTTCATGTATTTACCGTTAGAAAAATGTCCATTATAAGGAAAACCCCACTCGACCATTGCTGAGCTGCTCTTTAATTTGTTCTGTTGCACTCTGTGTCCCTCTGTTTGTGATGAAAGTTCCAGCTACACTGCTAGGGTGATCAGCACAGGCTGGAGGGAAGTTGATTGCGCCCCTCTCTTTAAGGTACGCTTAATCGTCGACACATATCTCTCTCTCCCTCTAGATCTCCCTTCCTCTCTACTTGCAAGCTAGCTGTATTGTGTAGTTCCAAGTTTGTAGCTCTAAGCTTGGGAGCTTGGTAGCTGGAAATGCGTCATGTTTTAGGAGCTAACTAGCTTGTATTGTGTAGTTAGCTAGGTTAATTAGTGTTAATTTCGTCAGGCTAGGGTTCAACACATGTATCTGTTGTAAGAGGCTGTACATGTACATATACATAACTTAATCGGGCAGGTTTCATGCATGGCTTACTCGTTAAATTTTGTTAATTGTAGATGGACAGGAAATATTGGATGTATGGAATAAAACGTACTACTCTTGAATATTTGGATGGTGTGAATGAGTTTATTAAATTTGCTGAGCAACAAAAGGAGAGGAAGGGAGAGAAAAATATGCTCTGTCCTTGTACAGATTGTATGAACTTGAAGAGGTTTAGCAACTCTGATCAAATTAAGAGTCATTTGATTCGTCGTGGTTTTAACGCGCAATACACCCGTTGGATATGGCATGGCGAAGATCTTGAGGAAACAAGCACCACTACTACCAATCAGCACGACTCAGATGTGGATTGCAATAATATCGATGATCATCCCAATTTTGGTAACGTTCATTCCGATGTGCACGTAGATGATGATGATGACAATCTAGATGAGATGTTACGTAATGTAGAGGAAGATTACAACGAAAATGACTTCTGTGAATTTGAGAAACTGATTGCTGACTTTGAGAAGCCTCTGTTCCCTGGATGTACAACATTTACAAAACTGTCTTCTGTGCTGAGATTATATAACTTGAAGGCAGGAAACGGTTGGAGTGATAAGAGTTTCATGGCACTATTAGATCTTCTAGCGGACATGCTTCCAGAGGGAAATGAGTTGCCAAGATCTACTTACCAAGCCAAAAAACTGTTGTGTCCGTTGGGAATGGAAATCGAAAGAATACACGCATGCCCAAATGATTGTGTGTTGTACCGTAACGAGTACTCCAGTTTGCATGTTTGTCCAAGATGCGGCGCATCGAGGTATACGCGTAGGGACCGGATTGACAGTGAACGTCACGAGGTAAGGAAAGGGCCCCCGGCAAAAATTGTGTGGTACTTGCCTGTGATACCTAGATTGAAGCGGCTGTTTGCAAATCCGAAAGTCGCGAAGCACTTGCGTTGGCATGATGAAGCCCGGAAACAAGACGGAAAACTGAGACACCCAGCTGATTCTATTCAATGGAGAAACATCAACAGAACATTTGCTGAGTTCGGCGGTGAACTTAGGAATGTAAGGTTCGGGCTGAGTACAGATGGTATGAACCCACATGGTAATATGAGCAGCCGGCACAGCACTTGGCCGGTTCTTTTATGCATCTACAATCTTCCTCCTTGGTTATGCATGAAGCGCAAGTACATCATGATGGCGTTACTAATCTCAGGACCCACACAACCCGGAAATGATATTGACGTGTTTCTAGCGCCTTTAATCGAGGACTTACAAAAATTGTGGAGCGAGGGTGTGCAGGTGTGGAATGCATACAAGAAAGAGAATTTCATCTTGCGGGCCCTGATATTTTGCACCATAAATGATTTTCCTGCCTACGGCAATTTGTCGGGGTATAGTACGAAAGGAGCCAAGGCTTGCCCTATTTGCCTAGATGAAACTGAGAGCATGTGGCTGCAAAACTGCCGGAAAACAGTGTACATGGGTCACCGCAGGTTTCTTCCGGTGCATCACACGTACCGTAAGAAGAGGAAATCATTTAACGGGAAGCCTGAGAAGGGATCAGCTCCAGTGTTTCTGACCGGTAAGGAGATTTACTCACGCGTGAACGACATCAAAGTTGAGTTCGGTAAGCATTCTAAACCTCGAGAAAAAAATGTTTGGAAGAAGAGATCGATTCTCTGGGATCTACCGTACTGGGAGCACTTACAAGTTCGACATTGCATTGACGTCATGCATGTAGAGAAAAATGTTTGTGACAGTTTGATTGGTTTGTTGTTGAACATTCCGGGAAAGACAAAGGATGGTGTGAAAGCTCGTCGTGACATGGTGGAAATGGGGATAAGGACTGAGCTTGCACCTTTAGAGAATGGAAAGCGTACATACCTCCCCCCGGCCTGCTACACGTTGTCCAAGAGCGAAAAAACAGAACTCTGTTGGTGCCTGCACGGTGTTAAAGTTCCATGTGGGTACTCCGCGAACTTGAAAAAACTTGTGTCTATGAAGGACCTAAGACTGGTTGGCATGAAGTCCCACGACTGTCATGTCTTGATGTCACAGATGCTTCCCATTGCTATCAGAGGCATTCTCCCAGTTAAAGTCAGAGAGACAATCACAAACCTATGTTATTTCTTCAACGCAATATCTTGCAAGGTAAGTACGTGCACTCATACTATAAGTTCACTACCTCCATTTGTGGAGCTTAATTAGAAGATTTTTCTGATATGAATATTTGGCGCAACTGTGTCCTCGTAGGTAATTGATCCCGATGGACTGGACGCTTTGCAACGCGACGTGGTTACAACTCTTTGTCAGCTCGAGATGTATTTCCCTCCATCCTTTTTTGATGTTATGGTCCATCTGATTGTTCACCTTATCAGAGAAATTAAGTTTTGTGGACCTGTGTGCCTGCGCTACATGTATCCATTTGAGAGATTTATGGGTGTATTGAAGGGATACGTAAGGACTCGTCGTCGACCCGAGGGGAGTATCATGGAAGGTTATGCCGCCGAGGAGGTGATTGAATTTTGCACAGATTATATGGCCAGGGTTGACCCAATTGGTGTTCCTAGGTCCCGACACGAGGGTAGGCTTGAGGGAATTGGAACGATTGGATTCAAAGCTATCGTCCCCGCTCGTGATGTGTACGCAAAATCACATTTTTGGGTCTTACAACACATGACGGAGGTCGAGCCATACATACACGAGCACAAGGTAATGTTACGGTCACAGAATCCTTCGAAGTCAGACGTTTGGGTAAGCAGAGAACATAACAGGAAATTTGCTGAGTGGATCCAAGAAAGAGTCACGCGAGCTGCCGAGGGCTCTGTAAGTGAAACTGTGACATGGTTGGCTAGAGGCCCAAGATTCACTGTAGGGACTTGGCAGGGGTACGACATCAATGGGTATTCATTTTACACAAGAGCTCAAGACGCCAAGAGTAGCACGCAATGTAGCGGAGTGACACTATTTGCTATTTCCGAGGATGCCAGGTCAGTAAGGGCGCTGAACTCATATTACGGTGTTATTGACGAAATATGGGAGCTCGATTACGGATTACTTAAGATTCCCCTGTTTCGATGCCAATGGGTCGAAATCCCTCGAAGTGTTCTCGTCGATCTTGGTAGAGTCGGACACCAAGACGATCCATTCATACTTGCAAAGCAAGCCACACAGGTATTCTACATCGTTGACCCGGCCAATCCAAACTTGCATGTTGTCCTCCACAGCAAGAGACGTATTGTTGGGGTCGAAGATGTTGTCGACGAAGAGGAGTATAACCAATTCGATGAAATACCTCCATTTTTAGAGGACATTCAATCTATCCGTACTGAAGATATCGACGAAACAACATATCTGCGAGATGACCACGAAGAAGGATTATGGGTTGAGAACCATTGATCATTAATTTCTATTTCAGGGATAAATGCCAAGCAAACAGCCCACAAGTTCTGCAGCAAGGTGAGGAACTTATCATTAATACATCAGGCAGTACATTTTTCTTTAGAATTTAATGATAAGCTAGTTCACAGCATTAATACATCTCAATTGTACTCCACAGCATGAGTTCTAACATGTACAGTACCTTTATCCTGTAAATATTTAATTCTTCCCTTCAAATAGCACTTGCAAAAATCTCATCGCAGCCTCTTCAAATTAAGTTCTGCAAAAATCCCTTTTTTCTGACGGTATTTTGTTATTTATACCGATAGAGAAGGATATCTTCTCTCAGGCACTTCAAAACGTTTTCTATCGATATTGTTCTATTTTACCGTTAGAATAAATTCGTTAGTCTCACGGTATTTGTTGTCTGACGGTTTTTTCCTATTTTTACCGATAGAAGAAGACTCTGCCGCTTTGAATTCTCAAACGTGTCGCCATGCGTCGCCTTGGAAACTCTATAAGTACCTCGCCATGCGTCGCGGTATTTTGTTGTTTTTCTAATTCTCGAACGGTTCGACTCCTCATCTTCTCTTTCACAATTGCAACCTCCATGGGATCGTCATCCACGCCCTCCCCAGTAAGAACTCTAAATCTCCTCGGTTTACCCCTGTATTGTTAATCCATGTTCAGTTCATTCTTGACCTGTTGATTTGCACAGGGAATGGTAGCCGTGGAAGACACTGCCAAAGTGAAGGCTGACCTGAGGGCCCTCCAGGAGGAGCACAAGCTCCTTACAGACAAGCACACACAGCTACAGCTTGACCTTGACGATCTCTTCCAGCGCATTAAGCGCATGAAGACGGATGGTGACAATGCTAGGGCGAGGACGAGGCGTCTTCGCGAGGAGAAGAAAGCCGCGGATATGACCATCGCTGGCTGTGGTTTGACTATGAAGGATACCATAGCGAAGCTGAGGGAGGTCGCAGGCCTTCTTGACGCGGTAGTAGTTGATCCTAGGGACAACTTGTCGCTAGAGGAGTCTTGCGTCCTGGCTGCAAGTCTAACTGACTCTATTCTACATGCAGCCAGGGCTAAGACCACCCCTTGACCTAGCATTTTGGGTTTTATTTTTTTTTGTAAGTGATAAAACAACAATGAATGAACAATTTCTTTTTATGTCAATTTTCCAATTTTCCGGCTATCTTCCCTCTTTCTTTAACATTCTGCAGCTTTCAACCACGGTCTGTTTGATGTTAAATTGTGTACCTTTTCATTACTCTGACGGTATTTTGTTGTTTTTACCGATAGAAAAAGGGCACACAAATCTCAAGCACTTAATCAAAAAAATTTTCTGGGGAAAATTGGGCTCACGGGATTTTTTTGTTTATACCGATAGAAAAGGGCACCTTTTCATTACTCTCACGGTATTTTGTTGTTTTTACCGATAGAAAAATGGCACCCAATACTATAATCTCAAGCACTTTAAAAAAATTTTCTGTGGACAATTAGTCTCACGGGATTTTATTGTTTATACCGATAGAAAAATGCATCCACTAATTCAAATATTTTTCCGGGAAATTTACTTTTTCTATCGGTATTATTTTGTTGTTTCGATAGAAAATTACATAAGTCTATCGGTATCATTTTGTTATACCGATAGAAAAGTTCCTCCGCTACTTTATTACTCGTACACGGCACTTTAGTTTCCCTCCACTCGAACAGTTCCACCTTAGAGCACTGCGTCTCTTCGAGAGCGAAGAAAACCCCAACCTCCGCCGTGACCAGTCACTTCCTCTCTCCCACACGACGATCGCCGGCTGGATACTGGTTCGTCACTGCCACCGGTTCTTATTTTCGTCCTTCGCCCGCCACTGCTGCGTTCTACACCGCCTCTCCATCACCAGAACTGATCGCCGCCGTAAATACCCTAATTCGTCGTTCTATTTCCAGCATCTTCTTTATTTGATCCTAGTGTTTTGCACGTACTAATTCTTCGAGTTTTGCAATTACACTAGGGTTCCCTATTGTGTTGGCTTATGTACATTCCGCAGGCAATGTTGATTTTAATTAGGGTTTACATAATATGTTCCAGTGCTGTAATGAACCTGTTTTGAGATTTTAACTTCTCTATACTGTTGTATGTGTGATCAATTGTATCCAACTGCCATGTAATGCAGATTATATGTTGGAGGTGTTCTTACACATATTCTATCGGCAGCTCATGTGTTTACCGATAGAAAATTTTTCTGCACAAGTAGTAAAACTTAATTTGGATCTGGAAGGACATGAGCCATGCAATGTACTAGTTTGGTTGGGAATTTTTACTCACTTCGTATGAATATATGGCAATGTGGATGGGTCTTCGATGTATATGTTTCAAATGCCTATATACATGACTTTTCCCAACCTAATAGCTGTGAAGTCCTGATGACTCACATACAGGCTAGGCTAAAGATTATGCACAGTGGCACTTAGATGCTTGTGTGCATATTTACGTGTGAAATAATAATGCTGGCCCATGAATATTAGTGTAGCAAATCATCGAGAATGTTATGTGATGACAGTGAATGGTGGCTTGTCAACAAAATATTTCTCAAGAGTTCAGTAAGTAATTTATGCATGTCTTTCTTTTTGTATTATTTTCCCTTTTGCCGCCCTAGTTAGTCTCCAATCCTGGGCTGAGTTATGGAACTCCAAGGCGAATTAATTGCCATATATATGGTTTGTTGAAGGTTTTGTAGGGGAAGACATGTCGTCGTCTTCATCGGATGGTACTAGTGGTTCGACTAGGGCCAACCCCATCGTAACTACTGAAGATGGGGCTGTTACATCCCAGCGCAAGAGGGTGGGGCGAGGCGCGATGACGTTGGGGCGTTTGGCCAAACGCACGGATCTTTCTTGTGAGTTCAACCAATTTGGGAGGCCGATTGGAAAGAATGCTGGGAGGTACGCGGCCTACGTTGGGCTGTTGGCGAAAGAAAGGGTGAAGATCACCGTCCAGAGCTGGAAGGACGTGACGGCGGACGAGAGGGATAGGTTGTGGGCGGAAGTGAAGGTTAAATGAACTGAAATCGCTGAACTCTTTCGTAATCACGTTCTCTTGGCTTATACTAAAGTTTAACTAACTCGTGATTAATTGTATGCATTTTTCGGAAACAGGCTAAGTGGAATATCCCCGACGATACACCTAGGACTGCCTGCTTGAAGGACATGAACGGAACATGGAAAACCTTTAAGAGCTGGCTCGTCAGTAACTTCCTCGCTGCGGGGAAATCTCCTTGCGAGAAGTACCCCTTCATATCGGAGGAGGTATGGGAGGAATTCACCAAGCAGAAGGGGACTGAGGAGTTCAAGGCCCTTAGCGAGAAGAATAGGGTGATCCAAAAGAGGAACGACCACCCGCATCGGCTTGGATCCCGGGGCTATGCGGGGAAGGAGGAACAGTGGAAGAAGGAAGACGAACAAAATCCTGTCATCGACACCCCTGAGTTGCCGCTCTCTGAGATCCGGGATGAGAGGTGCAAGCGATGGTGGAGGGGGAGGGGGTCCGGGTCGTCCACGGGGTCTGTGCAGTTCGCAACCCCTGGGGACGCCGACGTTGTGAGGCGAATGGTAAGTTGGCTAACCTCGTAAACTGTGTGCGCACAAGTGAATATAAGGCAATTTGTCTCACAAGGTACCTTCAAATGTAACAGATCTCTTTTGAGAACGAGGCAGCGGAGGGATTGTTTACCCCGCAGAGGGAGAACGACATCCTCACCCGGGCTCTAGGAAATAAGGAGCATCCCGGGCGGACACGGGCCGTGGGAGCCATTGTGTCGTGGAAGGCCGGTTTCGTAGATCCGGCTCCACCGAGGAAGAAGGCCCGCACTTGGAAGGAAAAGGAAGCTGACCTCTCCGATAAGATACGGGCTGAGGTACGGGAGGAGATACGGGCGGAGATGCGGGCTGAGATACGGGCTGAGGTACAGTCTGAGGTGCAGACCGAGGTCGCACAAATGAGGGAAGAGTTTGCACGGTTGAGACAAGCATTGCTGGCCAAGAGTGCAGATGCGGATCCCCAGGACGACGGTACCCCGCGGGGTCGGATAAGCAGTTGCGCTTCGAAGGTACTCGCGGATCCAGTGGATCTACTTGAGGTACTGCAAGCCTTCATCTGTGCACTTAAGTTGATGCAAGCCTTCATCTGTGCACTTAATTGTTACAAATTTGCAGGGGCCGGACGGCTGCATCCTACAGAATCACGTAGGCGCCGGGCAGGAAGTGGTTGGACACGGCTTCGTATATCCGTCTGGGCCGGATGTCCGGGTCCACTATGTACCTCTGCGGTTGGGTTTCGCAAAGGTACAGGTGGACATGGCCATGCCGGGCTACAACGATTCTCCGTTGCCCGTCCCAACAGAGGAACTGCAGACACTTGCTGAGGCAGTGGGCTCCTACGTACAGTGGCCCAAGAAGTGTCTTGTAATACAACCGGTAAATCCTACACATTTTAGATTACATCTTACTCAGTACACTCAACTTGCATAATCTAACATACGTGCTCATTAATTTAAGTGGCCTGCCGCGGGGCTACCAGGGGACTGCGCCCCCAGCTCGGGGCATGAGGGCCGATCTCGTGCGAACCTGGACACATCAAAGACGGCCTCGACCCCACCCAGCGCATCCACGCCTCCACCTCGGAAGAAAGCCGCCATCACCTCGCCCTTGCCTTCGAAGGTACGCGCTCAGTCCCCGGCAAAAGGCAAGGGCGGCAAAGGCAAGGGCAAAGGGCGACAGGGACTGCCGCGGACGTTCACGAACGCGCTCCCACTCCTGTCGGAGGCATCTTTGCGGAAATTGGATCGATCAACCAGAGACCTCCACGACTGGTACCTACATCGAGCTCGGCGCAGCCTGAACTTCTTAGTTCCCTACAGGCCTGGGCAGTTCCACCGTGAGCCCGGGACTATATCCGTGGCACACGAGGATCTGTTCGATCTCTACAACTGGCGGGAGCTCGATATGTCCATCATACGGACTGGAGTCCTGTGAGTTTGCTGATGCTATGTATTGCTGTTTTCTAACTCTGTTTGCTAACTCTGCATTAATGTTGCAGTTCATTTGAATACTGAGTAACTTTCTGTGAAATTAATATTAATCTCGTCCTTCGCATGCAGGTGCATGTACAGGCTAGCATCGGAGGCTGCGTGTGACAAGGTGGGTTTCCTCGACCCAGAGAAAATAAGCCTCACGATGCTAGAGCAGGACGCCGCGCATGCTGAGCAGTACATATCCAGCGCGCTGATGGCGCAGCAGGACAGGGACTTCATTTTGGTGCCGTACCACCAAAGGTTAGTGCATTTCGTACTAATTTAACTCAATCTTGTATGTTACACCTGAGATGTACTTTGAGCTAGCGGTCCTCTTTTACGTACAATGCAGGGGCCACTGGATCCTCATCATGATCTGTCCGCCGAGGAACGAGGTGTACTACCTCGATTCGATGCGTGACAGATTATCGATGGAATATGTGCTCAAGGGGAATATGGAGGCGTAAGTAACTTATATGTTTGATTTATATTTTGACCTCACTAGCTAATGATAATACATTAACTGGCAATACTAACTGAAATGCAGGGCTTTTGATAAATATGTGTCCACTGGAGGGAGGCATGCCGCACCGCAGGGCTCCGTACTAGCTTGGAAAGAATATGAGGTACTCACGAGACTTTTTGTTTATGCTTAATTAGTTTATGGAAACAATATATAGCTAACATGTCTTCGCATATGCAATTATCTCAGTGCCATCAGCAGCCGCAATCGTGGGAATGCGGGTTTTATGTGCTGCGCTACATGTACGACCTAGTGCGGACAAACTTTTCCCGATTCCCCCAGGTAAGCATCGATAGCTAACTCAAATTTCAAAAATGGGTGTCACATTCTAAATTAGGATCGAAGTTAGTTACTCAGTATGCATACATGCTTGCAGATCACCATGTCGAAAGACCAATATGAAAATGCAAAGATTATATATCTTCGACAAATCTGGGCACAATATGTCATGGAGGAAGTAGCGCCCAACCATCCAGCATGACAATTTTCTCCTTTTCGTGTACTCTGCATAGACTGTTCATATACATGTGAATAAATATATATATGTGAATAAATGTCCACATTGGATTGCAATCTGTATTTGTCCATACATATGTGAATAAATGTGAATAACTGCCTAATGTGTCAATTTGTTCTGTGAATTTACCTTGCATCTGTACTGTATTGTGTATCCAATCTATACTGTATTGCATCTGTACTGTATATGTGAATGTACTGTATTGTGAATGCAAATAAAGTACTGTATATGTGAATGCTCTATCGGTAAATTCATCAACAACCGAGAGACTACTGTACTTTTTTCTATTGGTACAATCAAAATTAACCGTTAGAAGAGTGTGACCTTTCCTGCCGGTGAACTCATACATATCCGATAGAGTACTAAGTTTTTTTCTGTCGGTAATATTGTAATTAACCGTTAGAATAGTGGTACTTTTCCAACCGCTGACGACGAGTTTTCTATCGGTACACTCCTAATATGCCGATAGAATAGTATGATTTTTTCTGTCGGTAATCTTGTAGTTAACCGTTAGAATAGTGGTACTTTTCAAACCGCTAGCGACGAGTTTTCTATCGGTAAACTTGTAAGATACCGATAGAATAGTATGATTTTTTATGTCGGTAATCTTGTAATTAACCGTTAGAATAATGGTACTTTCCCTGCCGCTGGACGTAAGACTACGACGGGTTTTCTATCGGTAGATTCATAATATGCCGATAGAATAGTGAACTTCTTCTGTCGGTTATTTACCGATAGAAAATGTCCAGTCTTGTTCTATCGTGTCTATCTCTATCGGTACAAAAACCGATAGTAGAAGGGTGTTTTTTACCGATAGAAGACTGCATTTCTGTACTAGTGTGAAGAAGCCTCAAAACGTCTTGTGAAAGGTTTGAGCACGCCTTGCCGGAGCGGTAAAGTGCATCCTTAGTGAAATCGAGGTTTGGATAACTCATCACACTAATCCGGCTCAAGATCTAGGTCACTTCTCAAGAGAAGGTTGACTAGATAGAGGAGCGGTTAGAGATTTGAGTTTGCCTCAACGTGGATTAAGGGTGATCGGCAAATCACCGAGACCACGGGATATATCCTTGTGTGAAAATTGCTCCTTGTTCATCGTGTGTTATTTATTTTGCTCTCATTTACTTCTAATTTCTTGATTTATTGCAATTTGCTAAAATCGCCTATTCACCCCCCCTCTAGTCGATATCCTAGATCCTTTCACCGGTGCAATCAAGAGATTCAATGGGACTCAATATCCAAACGAATTTCTCCAGATTTATGTCACTGCCATTCAAGTAGCAGGAGGAAATGAACGGGTTATGGCAAATTATTTGCCAACTATCCTTCAAGGTCTGGCACAGACTTGGTTGTTTAATCAACCAGAAGGATCGATCTATAATTAGGAGATGTTGTGTGATGCCATCATCAACAACTTCCAAAACTGCTATGAGAAGCCAGGCAAAGAAGATCTTCGTCGTCTATGCCAAACTTCAACTGAGACCCTTTGACAGTTTGTTAAGAGATTTGAAGGAGTGAAGAATACCATCCCTAATATCTCTGATATTTCGGTTATTAGGGTCTTTAAACATGGCGTTCGATACTGGAGGTTTATGGAGGATTTAAGTATCCATCCCACGCGATCGGTGTCAGAGTTTTTCGACATCGCTGATCGATATTCTGATGTAGCTGAGACTGTAGATGGAATCGAATGGTGGATAAGGGCCAACTGACCTCCTCAAGCTGGCCTCAAAACCAAAAAGAAAGAGGAATCAAGCAAGAAATCTGAATCATCTGCAGGTGGAAAGTTTAAGAAGCCCAAGAAGAATGGAGCAAGCCAATTTCGAGACATCACAGTCATGGACAAGCAGCCCCTAGAAAAAGGTAAAAAAGTTCCATTCAAAAATAATAAACCTCCTTCTGGTGGTCGCGATGGCAACCATACAGAAAAATGGACTAACTCGCAGGGCAGTAAGAGATGGTGTCCATTGCACAATGTTTCTGGACACGACCTCAAGAATTGTCTCACCTGGTTGAAGCATATGGAGGACTTTTATCAAGGTAGTGCACCTATGCTGACTATACTAGAACATGGACAATCCTATGGGATTAAGGACGCTGATGGAGACGGGGATATGCCATACCAGGTACCTAGTAATCATGTTAATATTATTTTTGGTGGGTCTTCGTCTTATTTTTCTAAGCATCAATTTAAATCTATTTACCGGGAGGTAAATAGCGTTGAAGCTTCACTTGGAGAGCCTCAATTTCCCCGTTGGTCAGAGACTTCCTTGACCTTTAGCCTGGAAGATTTTCCTAAAGGATTGTCGCGGCTACGATGACTTCCTTTGGTAATTTCCCCCATTATTAGCAATGCTAAAGTGGGACGTGTATTAGTTGATGGAGGAAGTTCTCTCAACTTATTATTTGCAAAACCTCTTGAAGAGATGCAAATACCTCTTTCAAGAATTAAACTAGTGTCTCACCATTTTTTGGGAAAATCCCTGGTCCTTCGATGATGCCCATAGGAAAAATTGTGTTAGCAGTAACACTCGGAGGACTAGAAAATTTTCAAACAGAATTAATTACTTTTGATGTAATTAATTTTGATTCAGCTTATAATGCCATCTTTGGTAGGCCTTCACTCGCCAAGTTCATGGCGGTAACGCATTATGCTTATCAGTGCGTCAAAGTGCCAGGGCCAAAAGGTGTAATCACGGTCAGAGGCAGTCAGAATACGGCTCTAACTTGTGATCGCATATCCTTGGAACTGATTGACCAACTTCCCGTAAGGGACGTTAAGCTGGTGACCAAGGAACCCGATGCACTCAAGATCACTCTGCGACCAGATGAAAACTCAAGCAGGTTCCCTTATTCCCAGATGGCCCATCTAGAACCGTTCAGATCGGGTCAGCACTTGATGATAAATATGAACTTGCACTGATTACTTTCCTTTGAGCTAATGCAAATGTGTTTGTGTGGAAACCATCCGACATGCTCGGAGTCCCAAGGGAAGTGATTGAGCACAGGCTAGCGATTCAACCTGGACAACGACCAATAAAGCGAAAGCTCTGATGCTTTGCTCCTGATCAACAAGAAGCCATTCATTCAGAGTTGGATAAACTCTAGGAGGCTGGCTTGATTTGTGAGGTTAACCATCCCGAATGGCTCGCAAACCCGGTCATGGTCCTGAAATCTAATAGTAAGTGGCGCATTTGGGTCAATTACACCAGTCTCAATAATTTCTGTCCGAAGGATGATTTTCCCCTTCCTCACATCGACCAGTTGGTTGATTCAACAGCAGGTTGCGAACTGATGAGCTTCCTAGATGTTTACTCAGGATATCATCAAATTAACATGGAAGAAGTAGATGAAGAGAAAATTGCTGTCATCACACCATTTGGCACCTACTGCTATGTCAGAATGCCATTTGGGCTCAAGAATGCTGGTTCCACATATCAACGCTTGATGCAGAATACCTTTCTATCTCAATTAGGGTGCAATTTAGAGGCTCACGTTTATGATTTGATTGGAAAGAGCTTAAAAAGATCTAATCACATAAATGATCCTATTGAGACTTTCTATAATTTGAATAAACATGGAATCAAGTTGAATCTCGAAAAGTGCTCTTTTGGAGTATCTTCTGATAAATTTTTAGGTTTCCTTGTTTGTTCGAGAGGCATTGAGGTTAATCCTGATAAAATCCAGGCCATTGAACAAATGCGATCTCCTTCGACAACGAAGGAGGTTCAAAGCCTAACAGGTCGAATGGTGGCTTTGAGTCATTTCATATCACGGTTAGGCAAACATGGATTACCATTTTTTAAGGTTCTACATAAACACAATGGTTTCCAGTGGTCAGATGAAGCCGAAAAAGCTTTTCATGAAGTCAAAGCATATTTATTAAGTGCTCTAGTGTTGGTTTCTCACTACTACATAAATGCTTTGCACTAATGGTTCAAAAACGTCTATACTAACGGTTCTCATACCACAAGTGATCGGCACGATAGAACAAACCTAGCACTACTCTAACGGTTACAAAATCATCAGCACAATAACTATATTCTAGCGGTTCTATATTAAAAAACCGTTAGAATAGCTTACTTTATTCTAATGGTTCACTAATCACAACCGTTAGTATTATAAAGTTTCTTCTAATGGTTCCAAGTTATGAACCACTAGAAGAGAGCTAGAAATGGTTCGATCGGAGGGAGCGTTATTCTAACGGTTAAATAAAGTAAACTGTTAGTACTAGCACAATTTCTTCTAATGGTTCTCTAGTAGTAACCGCTAGAAGAGAGGAGCCTTGTTCTAATGGGTTGACAAAATGAACCATTAGAAGAATTATTATTCTATCGGTTTAAGTTAGTAACCGTTAGAATATGTTACAAAAAGCTACATACACCAATTAAAAAGGTACATTCAAACCATTAGAAGCTACAGATACAAATTAAAAAGGTACATTCACAAATACACCAATACAGAGAGATACACACATCGAACAAATTGAATTTAATTATTCATAGATTGAATTTATTCCCAAATACACCAATACAGAGATATACACATTGAACAGATTGAATTTAATTATTCACAGATTGAATTTATTCACAAATACACCAATACAAATACACACATACACCAATTCATACATTCAATGTATATTACAAAAGTCATTCACGATCGATCGTTGACAGCCACTTCATCCATCACATATTGAGCCCAAATTTGCCGCAACTCCTTTACCTGAGGCAGCTCATATTGGTCTTTCGACATGGTGCTCTGCATGCATGTATCAAGTTAGGAACATACGTCACATCCAATGTTCGACTTTGAGTTAGGAAAAATGCTTACCTTAGAGAATTGGGCAAAGTCTATCCTGATCAGGTCATACATAAACCTCACGACATAAAACCCACATTCCCACGATTGTGGCTGATGATGGCACTGGGATAATTGCATATGCGAAGACATAAACCCACATTAACTTAAAAGAACTAATTAAGCATAAAATAAAAGACTCATGAGTAGTTCCATCCTTATTAATTACCTCATATTCTTTCCAAGAAATTGTTGTGCCCTTCAATGCATCATGCCTCCCTCCAGCGGTAACATAATTTTTGAAAGCCCTACATTTAATTTAGCATTGCCGGTTAATATGTTATCATTAATAGCTAGTCAAATCAAAATTTAAATCAACTGTGTTACTTACGTGTCTATTGCCACATGAGGGTGAAAACATGCGCTACCCTGTCGCTCATCGAATCGAGGTAGTACACCTCATTCCTCCATGGACAAATGATGATGACGACCCACTGGCCCCTACATTGTACTAAAAGAGAACCGTTTCATGTATATTTTAGGTGTAACATACAAGAATGGGTTAAATTAGTAAGAAATGCACTAACCTTTGGTGCTACGGTGCAAGAATGAACTCCTAGTCCTGCTGCGCCAGTAGTACCCTTGATATATATTGCTCCGCATGTGCTAGGTCCTACTCTAGCATCGTGAGGCTTATTTTCTCTGGGTCGAGGAAACCCACCCTGTCACATGCCCTCATCGACACCAGCCTGTACATGCACCTGCATGCAAACTAGACATTAGTAAGTATGGCATACAAAGTGATTAGATTTATTAAATGAACTATGACAACATATAGGATCAGCAAACTCACAGGACTCTAGTCCGTATGATGGACATATCAAGTTCCTACCAGTTGAAGAGGTCGAACAAATACTCGTGGGCCACGTATATGCTCCCGGCCTCACAGTTAAAATGTCCTGGTCTGAAGTGAACTAAGAAGTTTAAGTGGCTCTAAGATTGGGTCAGGTACGACTCGTGGAGACTTCTGGTTGTTTGATCCATATTGTGCAGAAGGGACTCCGACACGAGTGGGAACCCATTCTTGAACGTACCAGGTTGGCTTTGTTTCCCCTTTCCTTTGCCCTTGCCTTTGGCCTTGCCCTTGCATTTGGCCAGGGAGCGAGTGTATACCTTGGAAGGTTAGGGTGAGTTGCCGCCAGTTTCATTTGATGGCAAAGGGGCTTTCTGAGGAGGCGTGCATCCTTTGGCTGGGGTCGAAGCCGTCAGAGGAGGCATGGGTGCCGAAGGAGCTCGGTCATATGCTATGCTGGGGGTAGGGTCCTCAAGAAGTGCGTTGGCATCCATTGTCCACTTTAAATTACGAACACGTAAGTTAGATTTTTCAAGTTGAGTATATTAACTGAGTTGTAAGCTACAATGGATAGGGTTCACCTCCTTTAGTTTAACACCCTTCTTGGGCCACTGTATGTACGAGCCCAATGCCTTAGCAATTGTCCACATTTCCTCTGTTGGGACGAGCGAAAAGAGCTGTAGCCTGGGAGGGCCATGTCCACCTATACCTTTGCAAACCCAGGCTTCAGAGGTACGCAGTGGATCCGGACATCCTCCTAAGACGGATATACGAGCCCTTGTGCAACCACTACAAGGTCGTCGCCTATGCAAATCAGTAAGCTACAGCTCTCTGCTTCTGCAAATTTGCAACAATTATAACAGGTTAGTAAAACAGTTCTAATGGAATGGAAGTGACATCAACTGAAGTGCATATATAGTTCAAGGCTTACAATACCTCAAGCAGGTCCACCGGATCCACGTGAACCTTCGAGCCTCAACTGCTCGGCCTAGCAGTATCGACCTCGGCAGGTAGATCTATACCCTTGGACTGTACAATTCGGCTGAGGCGTTCGTACTTCTCGTTCATTTGAGTGAACATGGACACAAATTGTGCAGTCACATCTGACCGTATCTCCTCAGCTAGCTCCAATTCCTTTTTCTTCCAGTTGCGGGTCTACTTCCTCTGTGGCCCAGGCTCCTCGAAGCCATCCTTCCACGACACCACAACCCTGGCTAGGGCGTCGGCCCGGTCATTATCCCTTCGGGGGATGTGCCGGCCCTCCAGGCCCTTGAAGTGCTTCTCCATCTTGTGCACCTCCCCCAGGTATAGGCTCAGGTTCGCTTCATGGCACAGGTAAGACTTTTCCATTTGGCAAACCACAAGCTGGGAGTATCCTTTGACAAGGAGACGACAGATCCCCAGGTAGCGCGCGAGGCATAGCCCCAGGAGCAAGGCCTCGTATTCGGCGACGTTGTTCGTAGCGGGCAACTCGAGCCTCGCCGCGTACTCCAGCACCCTTCCCTCAGGGCTCCGGAGGACTACCCCCGCTCCAGCCCCAGCGAGACACAAGGAACCGTCGAACAGGAGTGTCCAATGGTCGTTGTGCCAGGGCAGCTTAGCGGAAGCCTCCCCCTCCTCACCAGAGGAGGGGGTCCATTCCACCACGAGGTCGGCAAGGACTTGTGATTTGATGGCGGAACGACCTGTAAGGGAAAGGGAGAAAGGAGAGAGCTCGGCTCCCCACTTCCCGATACGGCCAGTGGCCTCTTTGTTTCGCAGCACCTCCCCCAATGGGAGAGATGATGAGACTGTGATCGGGTGTCCCAGGAAGTACTGACAGAGCTTCCAGGACGCCATGAGGAGGGCGTAGCAAATCTTCTCCATCTCCGTGTACCAAGTCTTAGCCCCTTGAAGGGCTGCACTCACATAGTACACGGGGCTCTACTACCCATCCAGCTCCTTTACCAGCACCGCGCTCACAGCGACTAGGGTCGCAACGAGATTGTCGTGGTATAAAATATACCACCGGAGACCCTACGGGACCCGAGGCCCAGAGGCCCAGGCACCCACTGGGACCTTCTCCGCATGAAGGCCCAAGGCGCTCCGGAAGTCCCCCGGGACCCGGGGCCCAGAGGCCAAGGGACCCCCGGGGACCTTCTCCGCACGAAGGCCCGAGGTGTTCCGGAGACCCCACGGGATCTGGGGCCCGGAGGCCCAGAGACCTGCCGGGGATCTTCTCCGCACGAAGAACTGAGGCGCTTTGGAGACCCCGCAGGACCCGGGGCCCGGAGGCCCAGGACCCGCCAGGAACCTTCTCCGCACGAAGGACCGAGGGCGCTTGAGAGCTCACTTCGAAGACTGCCCGGAGGTACAGAATTTCCCCCGACAGAGATAAAGGAGCAAGGGTTCTTCTGGAGACGGGCTCACGAGCATTGGAGGGCTCGTAAGGTACTTCTTCAGGTTGTCGAAGGCCACCTTGGCCTCGGGAGTCCACCTGAACCCCTCGAGACCCCGAGGATCTTGAAGAACTGGAGGACACGTTCCCCTGACCACGAGATGAAGCGGCTTAACGCGGCCAGATGGCCAGTAATCCACTATACGTCTTTCACGGAGCGCAGAGGGGGCGTGTCCAGCAAGGCCCGAATTTTTTGGGGTTGGCCTCTATGTCCCGTTGGGACACGAGGGAGCCCAGCAGCTTCCTCCCACGTATGCCGAAGGCGCATTTTTCCCGGTTGAGCTTCAACCCGTACTCACGGAGGTTGCGGAAGGTCTCCCCTAAGTCGTCGATATGAGTGGGCGCGCGGAGACTTTTGACAACCGCGTCATCGACGTAGACTTCGACGTTGCAGCCGATTTGGTCCTTAAAAACCAGCAACAAAAGTTGCTGGAATGTTGCTCCAATGTTCTTTAGCCCGAAGGGCATATGGACGTAGCAGAAGGTACCGAGGGGAGTTATAAAACTTGTCTTTTTCTCATCCCCTTCCACCATCCGGACCTGGTGATAGCCCGAATACGCGTCTAAGAAGCTCATAAGCTCGCACCCCACAGTCGAATCAACCAGCTGGTTGATCTGTGGGAGTTGGAAGTCGTCTTTCAGACAAGCCTTGTTGAGGTCGGTGAAGTCAACACACATCCTCCATTTGCCATTCGACTTCTTCACGAGGACAGGGTTTGCCAGCCATTCGGGGTGCAAGACCTCCCGAATGAACCCCGCCTATCGGAGCTTGGTGATTTCCGCCTTGATGGCCTCTTGCTACTCAAGGGAGAGCTTCCTCAGCTTTTGCTTGACCGGGGGGCGGTCAGGCATCATAGCAAGCTTATGCTCGATAAGGTCCCGGGCGACACCCCTCATGTCAACGGGCTTCCTCAGCTTTTGCTTGACCGGGGGGCGGTCGGGCGTCACAGCGAGCTTATGCTCGATAACATCCCGGGCGACGCCCCTCATGTCAGCGGGCTTCCACGCAAAGACGTCAGCATTTTTGCAGAGATAGGCCGCGACTCTTCGGGGAGATCTGCCCCGATCTTGACTGTCCTGCCTCCATCCTCTGGGGATAGTGGGATCTTCCGAAGGTGCCCCTCCAAGCACGGTTTGGGGGGAGACCTCCCTGAAGGGATAGCCGAGGTGTCCGGCGCCGTGGCAGAACTCTCCCCCACCACCACCCCACCTCCCCCGGGACCTTGATAAGGTTGACGCTCCCGATCGTTGCGGTCGTGCACTCGTAGAGAGCGCGGGCTACGTTCTGGTCGCCTCGGGTGGTGATCATGCCGCGAGGCCCAGGGATCTTCACACAGAGGTAGCTTTGATGGATTGCTGCCCCCAAACGGTTGATTGTGGTCCTCCCCATAATCGCACTGAACGAAGAGGGGAGGTCCACTAGGTCAAACCAGACTAACTCGGTCTAGTAGTTGTCTGGGGAGCCGAAAGTTATGGGGAGATCGATTCCCCACTGGGTGGATGGTCTTCCAGGGGACAAAGCCTTGCAAGGGCCCGACTGCGGGTTGCAGCAGTTTTTTGTCGACCTGCATTTCCCTGAATGCCTTCAAGTACAGGATGTCTGCGGGACTCCGCCCATCGACGAGGATGTGTGCCAGTTGGCAATTGTAGACAGTAGCGGAGATGATAAGCGCGCCATCGTGGGGGAAGCGAACACCGTGCGCGCCTTCCGCTGTGAAGGTGAGGGGCATGTCCGACCACTTTGGTGGCTGGGACATGTGTAGCACCCCCACCACCTTTACCTCTCGTGCGTACTCCTTACGCTGGCGCTTGGAGTCTCGTCCTGAGGCAGATCCCCCGGTAATGACGTTCACACGCCTTTGGGAGGTTCAGAAGGGGAGCTCTTCGGTTGAGCCTCCTTCTCACGCCTGTCTCTGTTGTTCCCCCGAGGGAGCAGGGAGAGCCGGCAAGGCTGGCTGAGGGTCAAAGAGGCAGGGCTCCCTCCCCCCTGCCCACGCTGATCGAGGAATGCAGTGAAGTGTTGGAAAAGCTGGTGGCATTCCAGAGTAGTGTGGGTATTGGACTTGTGGAAGGTACACCACAAATTGGCTGTGCTCTCCTTGCCTCCCGTCGCGGGGGCTTCCTGGCCATGGGACGACTGCCCCCCATGGCCTTTCGGCTTGGGGAAGGGATGGTAGCCTTGGTGGCCCTCATGTGAGCTGCCTCCGCCCTCGAGATCAAAGGTGTCCCGAGGCCGTGGCTCACCACGGTTGCCCCTCTTGGGATGCTTGAGGGGGTCCCTAACCTCCCGATCAGCGGGGGTGGGGGCCCCCTGGTTCTTCTTCCAGAGATCGTGCTCCTCCGCTCGAGCATACTTCTCAAGTACAATGAATACTCGTCAGTGGAGGTGGGGCAGCTCTGGGAGAGCCACCGATGGAGCTCCCCGGGCAGGATCCCGCTCTTGCATGGCTCGATAACTGTGGAGTCAAGGATGTGAGCCACTTTGCCCTTGACCTGAGCGAAGCGTTTGAAGAAGTTGCGGATGGTCTCCCCCATCCTTTGTCGGACGGTGTAGAGCTGGGACGAGTCCAGGGGCGGACGTAGTTCCCCTGGAAATTCGCGCAGAACTCGCGCTTGAGCTACGCGAAGGACTTGATGGAACCAGCCCTCATATTGTCAAACCATGAACGGGCGATCCCGGTGAGGTAGAGGGGGCAAACATTGCACTGCACCATCTCATCCCCCCCCAGCCGCTAAAATGGCCGTGGAGTACACCTGCACGAACTCATAAGGATCGGCCTCACCGTTGTAGTGCTCGATGTGTGGCGGGTGGTAGGGTCGCGGCCAGCGGATGCATCGGAGTCGACGACACAGTAGTTGGTTGGCCCCTTCCACCTCCCGGGGAGAATCCCGGTCGCTGTCCCCTTTAACGGGGGACGCGCGTCTCTTATCCTCTGGGTTGGTCGAACTAACCTCCTGGACGTCCGGGTATCCCTCAGAGGTGGCGGTCACTTCCCCAGTCGGCCTTTTCCCCGGTCAGGATGGTAGTATGGCTCACCACGACCGCGACCTGGAGGGAGCTCCAAAATGTAGCGGGGGAGAGCATCCCCGGATTTTGTGGTGCACATTTCGCTCGACCTCCTCTTAGGTAAAGCGGGTCTGATCTGCCGGGGGAGACCTCGGGGGTGGCCAGTCGCCAGCCCGGAGGGTACTACCGAGGCACGGGCGGGACCCACCGCCGAGCAAACCCCCGGAGCGACACCTAAAACCGGTGAGGGAGGTCCCTCGCAGGGGAGATCCCACGATGGCGTCGTGGCAGTCCCTGGCATAATGGGTCCCATTCACCCGGGGATCGCCTCTGGCGTGGTTGTCTCGACTAGCGGGGCGGGACTAGCTCTCAGCGTGGGGAAAGCTCCCAGCACAAAATGTGCCCCCGGTCCCAGAAAGGTTCCTGGCGCAAGGTAAGCTCCCGGCATCGGGAAGGCTCCTGGTGCGGGGTAAGTCCCCAACATCGGGAAGGCTCCCGGCGCGGGGAGGGCTCCCGGTGCTGGGAAGTTCCACGGCATGGGAATCACTTGGGAAGAAGGGCCTACCAGGGGGACATAGCCCCCGGCGGGGTCATGGGCTCCAGGGGCAGACGGGCCTCCGGGCATCGGGGGGGCTACCGGGTGCCCCATAAACGGGGGCAAGGCCCCTATGAACGGAAACTACGGCGGATATGAGGGGTCCGGGGGCCATGCCAAGACGCGGAGCAACTCCTCCATGGTTTGTTGGGTGCAGAGTTGGCCCTCGACAAGAGTCTGGGGCAACGTATCCCTAGGAAATGGGGGCGCGATCGGGGGGACACTAGTCCGCGCTGAGGTGGCCGCGGTCACCGGGCAGGGCCCAGGTGTCGACGATTTGGACTCGAGGTCGTTAGTCGATCTTATGCAAATTTGTGAGTTGCGGGACCTTTCAGGGCGCTCCTGTGGGAAGGTAGGATGAATCAAGTCTATAGAGGCACAAAAGATTTTATACAGGTTCGAGCCCTCGATGGTGGGAGTAATAGCCCTACGTCCTATTGTGATTTCACTATATGTAATAAGATGTTTTACAAGAGGGAAGAAGAGATGATCAAAGGTGATGATCTCTTCAATGTTAGTGACTACCTAACTATATCTAAGTCTTCAAGTTTGTTGAACGCCTGCTAGTGCTTGTATGCTTGACTGAATTATTCACCGTCCTTAGAACATGCATTGACTACCTTTTTATACTGGACAAAAGGGCGCCAATGCGAAATGGCCTTGGACAGTTGTTAAGATGCAGTTTTGTTAACCAAACTTAACTTCCATGCAGGCTTAACACGTGCAATCAAGGGATAACTGCACATGTTAACCTCCTGGCAGTTATCTTCATATGTGGAAATATCTTCGTGATTCTCGGGATATGCCCATTCAAAGAGTTAGGCCTTCCCGAATTGTTCTGGTCGCAGATAATCAATGACCCTCTGACTGCGTACTGTCTGCAGTTTTCTGATCGTGCACTATCTACGACCTCATGATCGCGCAGGGGCAGCGATCATGCAATATCTCTGTGTCCGCGCCCTTTAGGTCGTCTGAGACCATAGCGACGGATTTATAGACACACGTCTAATCTGATTCTGTCTTAAACCAGACGTGTTTTACTTTGAACTAGCTCGGGTGATAATCCTCGTCACCAGGAGCCTGTCCACCAGAAGTAACTGGGAGTGTAAGAGGTGATACCTCGGTTTGGCCATATCCGGTCGAAGGTGCCGGGGCGGCAGTGTCTCGAGGGGGTGGCGCCTGGTCACTGGGACCGGCATCACTGGGTAGGGCACTAGCCCTCGTTCTTGGGGGAGCCATGGTGATTCTTCACGAGTCGCCATGGTCGGCGCCAACTGTCGTGGTATTGCAAACACCTCGGCAGGTTTTACGAAGGTTCCTAGCAAACAAACGATGATGCGAGCTGATCGCGTGACCGGTCCTCTCCCGTCGGGCAAGCACGAAGAGTGACATGAGGGTTTATACAGGTTCAGGCCCCAGTGGGGGCCCTAGTCCTGTCGACGTGCTCCCGACGTGAGTCAGCTGGGGGAGCTCTCTCGTGGGGAGAGTGCTCCTGAGCACGCCTCTTGGTTTCTTGTGTATTGATGATAATGAGTTGTCCTCCTTTACAAAACTAGGGTATGTAACACCCTAGTTTTGGGGGTGAAAAGTTTTGCATAAAAACCCTGCACGCATGTATCTCTGTAGTAGTAGCCAGATCAGCTGAACTCTAATCTCTCCCAAACCCTAAAAATCTCCAAATCTATTCTCTAGATCCAGATCAAGATCTGACCATCCAGATTTAACCTACCAGTTACCCTGAAGATAAAAGTCTTCAGGAGCCAGATCAAATTCTGACCCTAACTCCCAGTACCTAAGCCTCTCTCTGTTTTCGAAAACAGGAAAATTCAGATTTACCCTAAGTACCCCAGTTTCCAGATAATTGAGTTATCTTGATTTAACCTTATCCAGACTCAAGTAACCCCTAGAATATGTTCCTAGGTTCATCCTCAACTCACTTCAAAAAGTTGGGAGCTAGATTAATTCATCTAAACACTTTTCGCAGTTTAGTCCAAATTTTACTGCGAATAAGTCCTTTTCTGTTTACCTGGAAGCCGGAAAAGGCTAAAATCTGCAAATCAATTCCAACTCCAGAATTTCTTCAGGGAACACCTCCCAAATGCTATTTGATACAGATCTCCTGTTTGATCAGACTTCAAAATCTCTCTCCAATCACCAGAATTCGAGATCGACAAAATCCAGATTTAGTTTACCCTAATTTTACCCTATTTTCGAAAATAGGTGAAATCCCTCAAATCTTATCAAACTTTCTCCAAAATTGAGCTAAATGGGTATTAATAGAAATATTATACTCAGCCATGAAATCAAATCTCAAATTAAACCTCTCAAAGACCAGATTTGCAATCTAGTCCAAAGCCAAACCAAAAATCATCGCAAATCAGTCCCTGGTTCGACCACAGGCTACTGTGCACGACCAGGCCGTTCAAACGACCACGAGCGCCGGATTTTGGTCGTCGCCGTTGCCACCGCTGCGGCTTCGTCGCCGGCGATCTCCAGCGTTGCCACCCCAGCCACTGTTTCCCTGCCGCGTGTGCGCATCGTGTTCGCCACCGTGGAATCACCTCGCCCGCCAGCAGCGCCTTCGTTCTCCCGCGCGCGCGCCCGACAACGGCAGCACAATTGCGCCACGTCGCAAGCATGCCTTGGGGAGGCATCACTTCGCCTTCACCTCCACCAGAGCAGCAGGCTAAAGCCGGCACGGCCGCTGGAGCGCGTAGCTTCGCTGCTGTCCCGCCCGGCCGGACAATTCGCCATCGATTCGAGCTTCAATTCTCCAGGCAATTCCAGCCGTTGCAAGCCCCTTGCTGTGCCTATAAAAGCCCCCCCAGCTCAGCTCAAACACACTCACGCCAGAACCACTCAAATTCTTAACCACGCCGTCGTCTTCGTCTTCTTCGGCGAGCTCGAGAAGAGGCTCACGGTGCCAGGCCAATCCACTGCACCGAACTCCAAATTGAAGCTACCAGTGAGTTACTCTCAACCACTTACCTGTGTAGTAGCAGCCAATTGAGTTCTATCGCACCTCATCGCCGGGAATTGCTGTTTTTCCCCGACAACTCCGGCGAGCAATTAAACCCCAATTAAACCGATTTAACTCTCGAGCCTGTGATCAATATTGATCAATGGACTGTGTGGAACACATCTAAGCAACCAGAATCACCAATTTCGCTAAAATATGGAAAACCCCAAGTTTACACCTTGCATGCAAACTGGAACTCGCCGTTAAGCTTCTGTGGTGATTTTCCAGTTAAATTGACTTCACACCTAGCTCTGTTATGCCCCAGAGACCATCCTCAAGCAAGGATTCGAGTTCGTTTGCCCTAGATCAGAAATGCCCAAATTTTGTGTCTTCTTCCCTAGCTCCGGTCGCCGGATTTTGTTCCCGGCCGTTTCAACCCCAACCACCTTGTCTAGTAGATGTGCCTCGGCCCCAGGAGTATTTTTGCCTTCTAGCTCGACACCTGGATCGGCCCAGATGAAGAGGTATCACCATGCCAAGGTTTTGTCCAGAAACTGTTGAGAACAGTTCGGCCACCGTGTCCTTCGCCGGTTTTCATCACTTTCCGGCCATCCCCTGCCCTAGATCCTGTTGAGACATTTGTTCCTGTTACAAATGCCTAACCACCAGACAAAGTGGTGCATCATTTGGAGCCCTGAGTCAAAAGATATGGCTAACCCTAGTTTCTGGCCGTGTCAAGCCTATGCCAGGCTATGTCAGCCAGTGGCATTAGCCCTGTTCACCCACCTCTGGTCATGTAAAACAGAAACTACCTTGTCAAATAGTTGTCTCACTACCTTGTGCACCATATGCTTGGATCAAAACCTACTTTGGCCACTGGAAACTGCTCAAACCATGTCAATGCCATTCTAGAGCACTGTCAGCCTATGTCAGCCAGTGGCATTGAGCCTTTTCACCCACTTCCAGCCATGCGCTGTGAAAATAACCTTGTCCCTTAGACTCCTGACGTTGTGATCTACACTTTTCTCTACTGTCACAACTTGAGTTGAGCCCTCTATCACCCATCGACCTTATGTCGACGCCTTGAACCGAATGCCAACCTAAAGACATTCGCTGTTTTTGGGCGAACCAGTCACCACCTTGATATTACCCTGATATTTTGGAACCTTGTAAACCTTAACAGCTAATTTTAACCCTGGTTTCCATAGTTAAACTCAAATCGCTTTCAAACCTTGTATCACCAGAGTATTTTCTCCTTGCATCTTTGCATGTAGTGGATTAGTAAGAATAGGATTGATTGTAATGCCTGTTTGCTTGTTTGATCTTGTTCAGAGCAAGAGTCCGGGGTTGAAGATCTTGTCGCTGAACCGTCATCGACTGCTGATACTTACGACGCGGAAGGCAAGTCATACTTTGATCATATTGAAACCCATATTTTATGAATCGCTATGCTATTCCATGAATAGATATCTCATTAATATTGCATGTGTTGAGATCAGTGATATTATGGCAGTGATAGATTGAATACTTGAGGAATGTGAACTTGATAAGATAGTAAGCCACGAACTAATAAAAGTATAAACATGTACATTTATATTCATGAAATAGAACCCCTAGCCGTGACCAGTATTTTGGTATGGAATGGTGTTAGCACTGGAGGTGCTTGGCTGCACTGAAGGTGTAGGCACTGAAGGTGCACGGGTTGTGGTATGATCTGGTCACTGGCATATAAGGACTAGAACCTTGTGTTGTGCGTCTAGTGGCATGAAAAACGTACCAACCACTTACCTGGTATGGGACAGGCGCAACCTAGTAGCTTTCTTAGTATTATCAGTTCCCTGCATGGCTTGTCGATCCGGTTTCTCGCGTGGAAACTAGTGGGACGCAGTTCGTCCATGAGTGATGTGAGATCAGAAAAATTATGACAAGATAAGGTGTAAAGAAGGAAGACGCCCTACGCCAGATTAAGTCGTGCGCGACTGTAATCAAAAGAGGTTATGTGTCCTGCGGGAACATAGACCCAGACTAGGAAGTAAGGCAGTGGGGAGGACCCACAACGGTACTTGGGACGGTATTGTCCATTTACCGGGCAGGGATACTATTAATACTAGACTGCAAAAACGTTGTGTGATCTCGGCCTTGTCACATGCGTATAAGTCGCATGGAGTTGGCCCGACTTGGAAGTCGAGTGAAAAAGTGGATTTAAAAAGAGGTACATCTCTGCAGAGTTTAAAAATGTATTCGAATACTTCGTGCTCCCGAGTTTTAGGAGTATGCCGCGGTGGATTAAATCCACGCGGTGTGACACAAGTATTGTTTTATAAACTAAAATTTGTTAGCTCAAGATTACCCAAGTGGCATGTGTTGTCATGATAAGGGGCGTTGCCGTGGGCTGTCATGTGTTGACTTGTCGCGGTAATACCATAATATAGAGATCATATGATAACTAAGAGGCATGTGGTTTATGCCCTAAAGTATACGACATACTGGCATGAGTATAAGATTGAAAGGCTTGCATAAAAATAATGTGATATGAGGTTATATCGCCTTGGATATGGGATATATGTATCACCATCAATATGATTTAATTACTGCCATGGGTATGATCAGAAGTTGAGTAAGAATTGAGAAAGAAATGTATTTTGGGAAAAACCCTTCACTCTTTCCCCAATAGCATAGGCTCATGTCATTTATACTGTAACTATATCTCTACCTCCCCTATGACTTGCTGAGTACATAAGTACTCACCCTTGCAACAACTCCTCAATAGATGGAGCGTTCTACGACCTTGGAGGATACCCTGAAGATGCTGCGGACCCAGGAGATGATGAGCAGTTTCCTCCGGAGCCCTGATGTGGTGCTGTCTTGCTGTCAACCTCTGTTTCCTGTGGATTGCTTTTGGGCCTAGCTTCCGCCGACTAGATGTGTTATTTTGTTAGACCCTTGTGCCTTGTAAGGCACTGTACCTCGTTTTGTACTAAGGCCTGATGGCCATACAATTATGACTACTGTATTATTTTGCTGCTTCAATGTATCCCTGTGATTGACTCATCCTGGGAAGTCAAGTGGTTTAAGGGACCAGCTGCACCGAGCTGGGCTCCTCACAGGTGATGTCACAGTCGTGGCAGTCACGACAGGGTACAAGGGCATATATAGGCCCAAAAGTTGCAAATTACTAAACTACCCAGGTCGCAGTCATTGGATCGGAGGGCACCGTCGTTGTTCCGCTAGCCAAGATACTCAGATGGCTGACAAGTGTCCTCATTGATTCCTGAGACATTTCTCACGTGCCCCGCACATGGCCCCGCACGGGGGTCCTTCGTGGTTTTTCCCCAGACCGCCCTTGGAGCCTTAACTGCTGGGCCGGTGGTGGTGCCCGAGGAGCTTCTCACCGGGCTAGTGGCGGCACCCGGGCCAATGGTGGCGCCCGGGATGTGGTCCCTGGGGTGCTTCTCACCGAGCCAGTGGCGATGCTCGGGACCTGGTCCCCAGGGTGCTTCTCACTGGGCCAATGTCGACACCCGGGACATGGTCTCCGGGGGGCTTCTCACCGGGCCGGTGGCGCCTTATCACCGGCACTGATCGGGCGGAGATTTCCCCGACATATATAAATTGAAATATATATATATATATATATATATATATAGAGAGAGAGAGAGAGAGAGAGAAAGCAGCAAGATAGTTTACTAGGACAGAAGATATTGATATACATTTTTGGAGGGGGGCAAAATTTTAAGAAGATATCAACAAATTGGTTGCCACTACTACTCTCTCTCTCTCCCCTTGTCAACCAACTCACCTACAGATGCCACTTGCAGCTTTCTAGTTACTTGTTTATCAAAGACACAAGGTTATAATAATGCATGCATATATGCAGAAAATTTACATAGGTCAACTAATGATAAATTATTTAACTCACTTAAAAGCTTTATAGCTGATATGCACTAATATAGGCTGCTTTTCATGTTATGTCATGAAAGCAAAATATTATTTCAAAGAATTGAAAATAAAATGCATAACTAGGTATGTTCAACCTGTTTTTGCTAAACACTAGCTGGTTCTAAGCAAAGCTCTATCAGAGTTAAAATCTAGGGGTTAGCATAAGAATCTCACCCAGCCTGGAATCATTGGGGAGTCTCATGCTCTAGCTATTTACTGCTGAGACTGGTAGAGGTTTCCTGCTGGTAATTGGCAGAAGTTGGTCAAATTTTTGTCTCGAACCAGATTGTTCCTGGTTTAACCCATACAAGTCTATCCTATTATGCTGGTTAAAAACTGTTTTGGAACATTGATCTCAACCACAAATCATAACTTCTCACCAGATTCCACTATGACATGCTGCAATCCAATTAGAATTTGGTTGAAGTTCAGCCACCATCCCAAATCCTATAACCAGATTTTCTCACTGTCTATTGTTGGAATGGTCAGATTCTAGCCAGAAATAGGATACAACAACTTCTTAGAAGATTCCACTAGGACATGCTGCAACCCAATTAGAATTTGGTTGAAGTTCAGCAGCCATCCCAAATCCTATAACCAGATTTTCTCAGTGTCTTTCTGGTTGCAATGGTCAGATTATGGCCAAAAATAGGATACTACAACTTGGTTGGTTCCAGTCCAAAATATATTGGCGAACCCTACTTGTAACAATTGTTGACATCTTAATGGAGTATTGTCCATGAGAACTTGAATAGTCAAATCAAGTTCAATTTCAATTAAGAAACTGAATATGAACTGAACCTATTGAGTCTTTTGGGAATGGTTGCTTCTCTCTGAAAACTGATTCAAGAGGAGAAAGAAACTACAAAACTGAACCTATCTTCAGTTCTTTTATCATCTATTAGGCATTGAAGAAAATATAATGCAGGCAGATTTCATTCAAACTTCATAGTTGTCATACTTATCAATTTCCTTCATATTTGTATATAGCTAATATGAACTAGGGGTAGGCGAGGAGAACTCTACGACGTGAGTTGGTCGAAAACACTTACAGTTTAGGGAGTGGCCGGCGATGGTGCAATGCAGTGGCCGACAGAGGTGGAGAACCAAAATCCTGGCGGCGATGGTGGTTCGGGAGCAAAAAAGTGGACGGCAGCGAGGCTAGGGTTTTGCACGCGCGAGTAGAGAGAACCAAGATCCTGGTGCGCACGAGGGTAGGGATTTGGAAATGTGTTTTGTTCGACTGGAGGGAAAATTCCAGGAGAGTGGACTTATTCTAATGGTTCAACACGATGAACCGTTAGTACAATGGCATTTCTTGTAGTGGTTAACATTAAGAAACCATTAGAATAAATAACATACACTACTACAGAATTCATCATCACAGTCGGGTCAAAACAGTCATCACAGACGGTTCTTACCCATCAGTGATATTCGAGTCAGTGATAATCATGTACTATCACAGACGGTTTTTGATGTTTTCAACCGTCAGTGATCTCTCCATTCACAGACTGTTGTAAGATCAGAACCGTCTGTGATACTCATACTTCACAGACTGTTATAAGATCAGAACCGTCTGTGATACTCATACTACACAGACTGTTATAACATCAGAACCGTCTGTGATACTCATACTTCACAGACTGTTCTAACATCAGAACCGTCTGTGATACTCATACTACCACAGACGGTTTTAATCTCAGAACCGTCTCTGATAATTTGAGTTTCGCAGACGGTTCTGATGTCAAAACCACCTGGGATCCTCACATTATCAGTGACGGGTCTGAGAACAGAACCGTCTGTGATACTGAGGTTTTGACCTCTGATAATTTGAGTATACACAGACGGTTTTGACATCAGAACCGTCTGCGATACTCATATTTTACTGACGGTTCTGAGATCAAAACCGTCTGTGTTAGTATGAGTATCTCAGATGGCTTTGATGTAATAACAGACTGTGATACTCAGATTACCAGAGACGATTTTGATATCAGAACCGTCTGTGGTACTCAAAATACACAGACTGTTATGACATCAAAGCCGTCTGAGATACTCATACTAACATAGACGGTTATGATCTCAGAACCATCAGTAATAATATGAGTATCACAGACGGTTCTGATGTCATAATCGTCTGTGTATTTGGAGTATCAGAGATGGTTATGACCTCAGAACCGTTTGTGTATTTAGAGTATCACAGACGGCTTTGAGGTCAATACCATCTACGATAGGGTGATAATCTTGAATATCACAGACGGTTTTTAGGTTAGAACCGTCTGTGATAGTGTTATAATCTCAGAACCGTCTGTGATAGTGTGATATCACAGACGGCTCTGAGGTCAAAACCATCTGTGATAGTGTCATTATCGGTGACTGTTAAATCTCAGACGGTTGAAGATCAAAACCGTCTGTGCATAATATGCACAGACGGTTTTGATCTTACAAACCGTCTGAGATGTCCTTTGTACAAATTGCATTTCATATATACAGTTCATGAATTTCATACATGCACAGTACTCAAATATATACAGTCTCATATATATTTGTACAATTGAACTCAGAAATATATTTGTACAGTACTCAAATATATACAGTTTCATGTGCACAGTACTCAAATATATTTGTACCCCTCTGTATAGCATTTCATATATACAGCACAGAACTCAGAAATATGTACAATTGAACAAATAAATGTAATCGACAATTAAAGTCAGTGTGTTAGATGTACAAATAAATGTAAGGCCGCACCAATACGAACCTTGCGGGTCCCTAAACTTCCCCTTGGTTGATATGACCTCCGAAAGGAAAAACTCAGCGAGCATCCCTCGGACAATACCAATCTGCCGAGGGTCAAGGCTTTCTGAAGGGAAGTCGACCCCCTGCAGCAAGAGTTGGTACATAAAAAATTAGCTGTAGTTGTAAATTCTGTCAAATCGATACAAAGGGGAGCAGTTGTATACCTCGGGGAAATCTGGCCGGTGAGGGGTGATGATCAGGTCATACATGTGGCGCATCATGTAGAACCCACATGTATTGTCGTCCGGCTGCTGATGGCACTGCCAATTTACAGACCGAGAGTTAGGTGGGGACAAGTTATAAAGTAAAACATATGCCAGTTGAAATTTGTACCGAAAATTGTAACCACTGAAACTTATCGGCTTGCCGCTCATGTTGTCTCCCTACCTCGGCAAAGTACTTCGTGAAAGCCCTATAGATAGTCAAAATTGACAGTTTGAGGATAGCCGAAATTGACAATTTGAGGACAGTAAATCTAGATGCATGCAAGATAGGTCCACATCACCTTTCGAATACATCTCGTGCGCCGCAATACGAGTACCCTTTCCTCTGCAATGAGTCAAGGTAGAACACCTTGTTTCTTTTCGGAATAAGTAGCAGCAGGATCCAGTGGTAGCTAATATTACACGTAAAGAATTAAAAATTTAATCTAAATTTGGGGGTGTGCACATGGAGACACTAATCTACGGGTGAAGTACTGATGAAAGCACTCACCTCTGGTTGTAGGGTACAAGTATATACTCCTTGTCGACCTGAGCAAGCAACCCTCTTTTGATGTAGTCGACAACGAAGTCTGCGTCGGTCCTAAACATCACCTCGGCGACCATCTGGGGGTCCAACAAACCAACAGGTATGCCCTTAGATTTGGCATAGTTGGTCATGCAGCTGCACGGAAGTAACCAATTAATAAATGACATATATCCGTATATGCACAGATAGTAGGATACTTACAGCACCCAAGACCGTAGGATTGACAAGTCGAGCGCATCTTTGTTTAGTAAATTGTGCAGGTCTTCGAAGGTCACCGAGTAGGTCCCAATGTCGTTATGGAACTCTGCCACGGTGTACTTGACCATGATGTGCGTCGGACGCTGCGTCCTGGTCTGGTTTGTCCTCTTCATGTACCATGCATGCAGACTCTGGCATGCTAACCCCATGGTCGAAATTGCGGTATCGGAGGCCATGGGCATCCCCAGAGCGAACGGTATGAGAGCTGGCGCACTCTTCTCGCTCTCCTTCGCCAGGCTCTTCTTTGTTTTTCCCCTACTAGCCAGCCTCTTGAATGATTGCTTCTTAGTCGGAGTCAGCTTCGTCATCGGAGGGGTATGCTGGCTACTAGGCCGTGTGTCGGTCTGTGATGTCTGTGATGTAAGAACCTACGTATTAGGACACTAACTCTGAGGGCTATTATTACAGTACGAATTATGAAATTGATGGGGGAATTACCTCATATAGGATGATGTCTTTCTTGGGCCATTGCACGAACGTGTGCACCGCATCCCCTAGAGTGGTAATCTCGTCGTTCGGCGGCTTCTCCAACGGAAAACCCTTGCAATGGTCAAAGACACTGTCCACCTGGACCCGTGCAAAACCCTCACATAGAGGGGCACCATGGATTGTGGCCCCCGCCGTGCATGGTTGCGCCATCCCACTGGCAGCCTCGATCGGGAAGAGACCGGCCAGCACCATAAGCTTGCAGGAGGCGGGTTCCTACAAACAGTGCGCATTAACATGTTGAATTTCACCGCTTTTCACTTTCGAATGAATTAACATAGACAAACGGTCATTACCTGCAGAAAGTCCACCGGATACTTTGGAGAGGGCTCCGTCTGCGAAGACCCCGGCGCAGACGAGTAGCTACTACGGTGGCCAAGAATGGGGGTCGGTACTTCCGCTGCTAGAAGGGGGGTGCCCTGGGTCGCCTTTCTTAGCTCTTCATACATAGACCGCATCTCTGACAACTGCTGCAGGAGTGCTTTGTCCCGAACAGCGAACTCCGATCGCATCTCCTCCTTGAGCCGTTCATCGCGGGCTTGGTGGGATCTCTTTCTCCTCTTAGCCGCCTCCTCATCATCAGGGAAACCATGCCTCCAAGGCACAGTGGCACCGAGGCCACGCACGCGGCCTGGATGCTCCTTGTTTCCTAGCGCCGCTGTGAGGATATCCCTGTCCCTCCTCGGGTTGAACTCTCCGGATGCCGCCTGTAATATTACTATTACAGACGGTTCTAATGTCCGAACCGTCTTTACTATGCCTAGAATATTGAACTGTTCGACTTCTTCAAATACTTGTTCCCTCCCTGGAGTGTTTTGCTTCCATTCGAACCGCTCCACTTCTCTTTCTCCAAGAAATGAGGGAAAATTGCAAAATTTACATAAGAACAAATTTTTAGTTCATTTTTTCAACATTAATGAAAAATAATTTCCAAGTCAACGCTTCGTGTCCCCAGGTTAGTGCGCCACGCAAACATCAGAAATGGAAAAGACACAACACACTGTTGAGAATTTGAAGTGGAGCGCACTACTTTCTTTTCAAGATCAATACCGTCATGATAAATATTCTCGGGAGATAAACTGGAACACGGCAAAACAGTAGTGCCCACTTTGGAAGTTGAAGCGTCAGATTACATAATTCGATGCAAATTAAATTTGAAGTAAATAAATAAGTCTCTTCATCTGCGCTGTTATTATGTGCGGTTATCAACAATTGCATGTAGAGAATTGCACTGTTGGGACTATCACAGACGGTTGGGAGATCAAAACCGTCTGCGTTAATATTACAGATGGTTCTGATGTCCGAACCGTCTTTAATATGTCTGTTGAATATTGAACTGTTCGACTTCTACAAATACTTGTTCCCTCCCTGGAGTTTTGCTTCCAGTTGAACCGCTGAGAATTTGAAAGAAGTTGAGAATTTGAAGCGTCGATAACTGTTCGACAATCACAGTCGGTCCTTACATAAAATCCGTCTGTAATTTTACTATCACAGACGGTTTGGAGTTAAAAACCGTCTGTGATATTGATAGAAGTTGAGAATTCGAGGCGGCGGACACTGTTTGGACTATCACAGTCGGGCCTTACATAAAAACCGTCTCTAATGTGACTATCACAAATGGTTTTTTACCTCAGAGCCGTTTGTGATATTCAAAGCACGTTGATATATAACTTCTATATTCTTTTTATATTATTTGCATGGGACTTGCAACTTCTATATTGTTTCTATATTATTTGAAGAGCTCCGATGGACTGCCCTCACAAGCCAAAGATCGCGATAGTCGTTCCTTGATCGCACACAGTGTACATACCTTTGTATGGTCGAATGTTCGACAAAAGCTAAAGAAAGATAAAAAAAGAGGGAAGATTGCATGAGTACAAGAATGTGCTGGAAAATTGGAAAGTTGACATAAGAACAAAGTTTTCAAAAAAAATTTTCATCACTTACAAAAAAAAGTAAAAATACAGAATGCTAGGTCAAGGAGTGGTCTTAGCGCTGGCTGCATCTAGAATAAAGTCAGTTTTACTTGCAGCCAGGACGCAGGACTCCTCCAGCGACAAGTTGTCCTTCTCAGGATCAACTACTACAGCGTCGAGAAGGCCTGCGACCTCCCTCAGCTTCGCGATGGTATCCTTCATTGTCAAACCGCAACCAGCGATGGTCATATCCGCAGCTTTCTTCTCCTCGCGAAGACACCTCGTCCTCGCCCTAGCATTGTCACCATCCGTCTTCATGCGCTGAATGCGCTGGAAGAGATCGTCAAGGTCAAGCCGTAGCCGAGTGTGCTTCTCCGTGAGGAGCTTGTGCTCCTCCTGGAGGGCCCTCAGCTCGGCCTTGACTTTGCCAGTGTCTTCCATGGCTCCCCTTCCCTGTGCAAATCAACAGGTCAAGAATGTTTTGAACAGGGTTAACAATACAGGGGTAAGTCCAAAAGATTGAGAGTTCTTACCGGGGAGGGCGAGGCTGACGATGCCATCGAGGATGCCATTGGCGCAGAGAAGCTAAGGAGTCAAACAGTCTGAGAACTATAAAAACTTGTAAAGTAAATGACAATTTTTCCACTGTCAATTTATGAAACTTCCAAAGCGATGCTTCGTGTTCTCCTAGGCGCCGCGCGCGAAGATCGGAGATAGAAATGATCACAGTTGAGAATTCGAAGCGCCAGTACTTTTCCAGTCGGTTCAGACATCAGAACAGTGTGTGATAAGTAGACTATCACGGACGCTTCATAGTTCACAACCGACTGTATAAATCACAGTCAATTCTGAGTTCCGAACCGTCTGTGATAGTCTACTTATCACAGACGGTTCTCAGCTGGGAACCGATTGTATATATCACAGTCGGGTTTTAGGTTAGAACCGTCTGTGATAAGTAGACTATTACAGATGGTTCTCAGCTAGGAACCGATTGTATCTATCACAGTCGGTTTTTAAGTTAGAGCCGTCTGTGATAAGTAGACTATCACAGACGGTTTTGTGTTCAGAACTGTCTGGTTTACTGTCATAGTTGTTTTTGACATCAGAACCGTCTGTGATATCTGAACATATTCTCCCGACAGGCCTTCGCAGACGGTTTTCCATTGAACAGTTCATACCCGTCTGTGATGTGCCGTCCAGGATGTCTGTTTCTGTGGTAGTGATAGTATCTCCTAACGGTTCTTTAGTAGTAACCGCTAGAAGAGAGGTGGGAACACTTTTTCTAATGGTTTAACAATACGAACCGTTAGTAAAACACAATTTCTTCTCCTGTTTCGCTGGTATTAACAGATAGCATACAATGTACTAACGGTGCATATGATCCACCCGTTAGAATAGACTTTGTGAGATCTAGGCCGAAGTGTTGGATTATTCTTTCATGTGACTAGTACCAACAGTTTTTCCTGAGAACAGTTAGAGATAGCATATATATATGCATATATATATATATATAAACATATGGTGTTGTTCCAAGAGATTTTCAATCAAGGGCCTGACCTCCTCCATTATGGACTCAAACTGATCTTCACTCTCGATTTATGCATCTCCGACCACCGGTTTCAAATCAAGATCAGGTCCGTGGTGAAAACGGAGTCTGCAGAGGATGGCGGAGGCTATAGATTGCACTTTTGTCCTCATCGCCTCTTCCTGTCGCCTTGTATCTTCAGGAAGATATTCGAGAAGTGATTCAGCTTGAGTCGCAACCAATGTGGCTAACTTGCCGAAGCTAGGATTGATCTTTTGAGATTCGACCACATCAGCTTTGTGAGGTAGAATGCCTCCTGGCAATCATCTCGAGATGGCGATAGGGGACATTCTTACTTTATTCGAAACCCTACCCATGGCCTAGGTTTCGATGATGAGCTCCCGGGAGAAAGAAGCCCACTGGGTGCACCTGGGGAAGTCTTATCCTCTGTCCTTGTTTTCCTTTTCTTAAACAGGACAGTATCCTCTTCTCCCTGTATGTACACAATCCTATGGGTATATGCAGAGGAATGACAAAATACAAGACTATGAGGATTCTTACCACGGTCGCTCCCTCGATCAGCAAGGGAGGAGTTGTCAGTCCTGGGGCTTCACAAGCCTTAGGTGCTGGGGTTTCGCCCGTCACCACAGGATTGTCAGTGGTCACGGGGCCCAGTGTAACTGACCCTGTCCCTACAGTCAAGGACAAGACTTCGTCGGTCCCGGGGGAGGGTGACCTTTCTGGGATGCTTGTCTCCAAACGGTCAGTCTCCTTCCTCTTGCGACGAATTAGAGGAACTTCGTCTTCCTCATCCTCGCTCCCTTCACCCTGTACGACGAAGAAATAATTTCCACTCGTACCTGGGAATACAGGGGGTACGAAAAATCTTACCGCAATCTTTTTTGCGGTTATAGTTTTCTTTCGTGAAGAACCCCTCCCAGGATCTTAGGTTCTTCGGGAGCAGGCTCCTTCATTTTGCACTTCGAGGGGGTTCTCTTCACCTTCTTCGCTGCTAATCCCCCCGAAGGACCAGCATCCTCACTTGGACATTTCGCCCCAGCAAATTTTCCCAGTAGCTGTATTATTTAAAATGCTTTGGTAACTCTTGGTGATTTATAACAGAGCTTATTGAAAAAGACCATACCTTTCAGCGCTCTTTTTTAAGATCATCGCCGGCATTAATTAAGCTCTGGGGGCGAAGTGACCCTTTAACTCCTTCTGTTGCGGCATTGTAAGGCTGTAGAAGATAGTTCGTCCGTTTTTCAATTTCGGAAAACGATAGAACTGCGTCACAAAAACAAACAACTTACTTGATATGTCTTTATTTGTCAGTAGAGTTGTATACTTTGTAAACTAGAGGACATACCTGTATTATAATCTAGGGTGCTGTCCGCCATGGACTCCACCTCCCAAGTTGGATGTGCCCTCTCACGCATGCGGCTCATCCTATTCTTCACAAAATCGCGGATGATGTCACACGCAGTCAAGCCCTACTGGACTAAGTGAAGAATGGCTTGAGCTTGCTTCTTCAGTTCTGCGCTCAGAGAAGGAATGGAGTCTAAATCACTGTCCTTCTCCGGTTGGGTGTTCGCGAACCACAGTTCGCTCTCCGACGGAGGAGTGCAGTAGAACCATTTGTAATGCCACCCGTGCACAGAATCCCACAGAGGCGGGAATGGGTACTCTTTCTTCTCCCTTATGCAGAAGTAGATGCACCCAGCAGCATTGGCACTCTTTGACCATGCCGAAAAGTAGAAGCGTCGGAAAAGCTCCACACTTGGAAGCACTCCGACGAAAGCTTCACACAGATGCTGAAAAATCGCCAAGATGAGAACCGCATTTGCGTGGAGATTCACCAAATCCAACCCGTAGTGGTCCAAGATTCCCCGCAGGAACTCGTTTTCTGGGAATCGGAACCCGCAGCGCATGTACTCCTCGAAGATCACCAGTTCACCTTCGTGAACGACTGGGGTTTCTTTCGTTCTTCCCTTCTGGCCGCCAGTTGATTAGCAGCCATGGGGGGAGAATTTCTTCTTTCTCTAATGCCAACAGGCTCTCCTCTATGTGGTGGACAGATCGGCTCTAGGACGCCATTACTACAGAGGATTGTGGAAAAAGGCGATGGCTTTGGAGTCGACGAAGGCGAGGTGTGCAAAAGAGGGTTTTGTGCGGCGAGAATGTCTAAGGCAACGAAGGGTTTTTGGTTATGAGGCTTCTCCAGTAGCTACCTTTTCCTTTTATATGACCGAGACAACCCTTCGCTAGATATTTTATTAATTTCCCATAACGGGTGTCTTTCCTCTTGAAATCCGTTATCCATACGTAGTAATGAATCCGTAATGAAATGTATCTTTATCATTTTATTTCACATTCGGGGGCTATGGTACAGATAAAAATATGAGAAATTCTTAAAGTTTATCAAGGAAGTAATCCCTTATGACTTTGGAATAAACTTATATCTTGTGTACTGATCACAATGCAATTCTGTGATCGCTGTGATATAGGTGATCACAACATCTGTAGTCGCCACACGGTCAAGATATTGTGCTATGGTCGTAGCACTGATTCTGATCGCAGTCTACGACCTCAATGCTATTCTGAGACCGTAGAACTTTCCTGAGCCGGTCTCGGACAGAAACCTACTTGTGTATTTTTTGGTTGTAGAGGCATTCTTGTGTAACCATTTCTTCACACAGAATATAAAGAACCTTAATTCCGATTATAAGTTTTACGTAATCCTTTTAATGGATCAAGTATGTAAGGAAAAGAAATTTTTTATTTCTGGTAATCTTTACATACAAAAGGGACATAGGAGACTAAAGCATCGACCTGGTCCGATAGCCGTTTACAAATTTTTCCCAGGGACATGTTAACCTCAGTGGGATCAACACTAACCGCCCCAAGGGAACTGGCTATTGCTCTAAGCCTATTTACATCATCCCGAAGCAAAGAAGCGCTATTATTCCTTATCGTATCGGAGAGTTCTCGCTGCTGCCGAGCATAGTCCCCCTCCAAGCGGAATTGGCGCGCCTCTTCGTGGGAACTATCACAACATTCTGCCAGATGCAGAATGGCCGAAGACATTTCATCGGTCTTCTTCTCCAAAGCCTCTTTTTCTTTTTGGAGAGTTCGCTCGAAGGCTACACTCTCACCAAAAAGAGCCTGGACTTTAGCAGGCTGGTCGCTGGGGGCTCCAGAGATTTTCATCTCCTACACATGCATGTGTTAGTTTTAAAGATAAAACGACCAGCAGAGAGAATGAAGATGATTACCAATCCTCGCAGTAAAGTTGGACAAGAGGATGTGGTACTTCCCCTGGGAAGTAGATCACCCGACAAAAGTCGAGGACCATATGGTCACGGAAGTGCAATCTTCCCACCAGAAAGTTGATCACCCAAAAAAAACTAATGAGAAGGTGTCGATGGGGTGAGACTTTCCCCAGAAGCAGATGGAAGCTTTGAAGGATTGTTATGGATCTCCAAAGGTGGAGATGAGGGTTCAACCTGCTGAGTTGCATGGACAGGGAGAATTACATGGGACAAGGAAAGAGAATGCAATGATGCATCCCCAACCTTTGCACCCGCGAATGAAGCTCCACTAGAGGATCCTTCGTCGACCTTCGACTTCATCTTTGGAGGAATCAGTTCCTCAGTCGCCTGTAAGTTCCCAAATGCATTGTTTTGGAAACGATCAGGATATAAAACAACGTCTTGAACCAGGGTTTTAGAAAAGTCTTACCTTCTGGAAGTCATGGTCGAGTTCAGGTATCACTTCTTTTTCTTCTTCATCACTCTCAATTTCAATAATGTTTTTTGAGATCTTGATCCGCCATCAGGATAAGAATAGAAGATGAGAGGGTGTTGCCAGAGAGGAGAAGTGGCTCTAAAAGACTTAGTCGAGATGTAAAGCTTGTGAGTTCAAAGAACCAAAAAGCTCTTCTATTTATAGAGCCAGAAGGCATCGGTTCATTTCCACACATGTCTCGAGTTTTTTAAATGCACTAATGGCTTCAAAGGTCAGTAATGTCATTATTACCTGTCAAGAAAAACTCAGGGTTTTTCTCGGGAAACAAACCGTCACACGGCGGAACAGTTTCAGTTGAAGTTGAAGCGTCAGGTTCATAATTTCGATACAGGATTAAAATTTGAAGTAAACACGTCTCTTCATTTTCTTCAAATTTGGGGTCTAGCTGATGAGGATTATTACCTGAGCTAGTTCAAAATAATAAACATCTGGTTCAAGACAGAATCAGATTAGGCATGTGTATGAGTCCGTCGCTATGGTCTCAAACGACCTGGGGAGCACGGACACAAGGGTAATTTATGATCGCAACCTTTACGCGATCACAAGGCCGCAGACGATGCATGGTCAGGATACTGTAGACAGTGCGCGGTCAGAGGGTCGTTGACTATCTACGACCAGAATAACTCGAGAATGCCTAACTCTTTGAACAGGCATATTCCGAGGATCATGGTGATTTCTCCACGTATGAAGACAACTACCAGGAGGTTAACATGTGTGGTTATCCCTTGACTGCAGGTGTTTAGCCTGCATGGAAGTTAAGTGCAGTTATCAAAACTGCATCCTAGCAACCGTCCAAGACCGCTTCGCATTGGCGCCCTTTTGTTCAGTATAAAAAAGTGGTCAATGCACGATCTAAGGGACGGTTAAGCATACAAGCATTACCAGGAATCAGAATAGCCTGAAGACTTAGACATAGTTAGATAGATACTAACATAGGAGAGATCTTCGCCTGTGATCATCTCTTCCTCCCTCTTGTAAACATTTTTTCTCATATAGTGCAATCATAACAGGACGTAGGGCTATTACTCCCACCATCGAGGGCCAAAACCTGTATAAATTCTCTTGTGCTCATACAGATATTACTCATCCTACCTTCCCGGAGGAGCGCCCTGAAAGGCCTTGCGACTCACAAATTTGCATAAGATCGACTGAGGACCCCGAGTCCAAATCGTCGACATTGAGTTCTTGTGTAAAATGAATAGCCGTTGATGTCGTACCCCTGCCAAGTCCTTGCAGTAAATCTTGGCCCTCTGGCCAATGATGTAACAACTTCACTTATGGAGCCCTCAGAAGCTCGCAGGACTCTATTTTCGATCCACCCAGCAAACTTCCTATTATGTTCTCTGGTGACCCAAATCTCTGGCTTTGAAGGATTCTGTTTCTGTAACATTTCCTTGTGCTCATGTATGTATGGCTTCACCCCCGTCATGTGTTGTAACACCCAAAAATGTGCTTTTGCATACAGATCACTGGAGGGGACAGCTGCTTTGAATCCAATCGTTCCAATACCCTGAAGCCTACCCTCGTGCCGAGACTTAGGAACACTAATTGGGTCAACCCCGGCCATATAGTTGGTGTAAAATTCAATCACCTCGTCAGTGGCATAACTTTCAATGATACTGCCCTCAGGCTGATGACGATTCCTTACATATCCCCTCAAGATACCCATAAATCTCTCAAATGGATACATGTAGCACAGGAACACGGGTCCACAAAATTTAATTTCTCTGACAAGGTGAACAATTAGATAGACCATAACATCAAAAAAGGATGGAGTGAAATACATCTTGAGCTAACAAAGAGTTGTAGTCACATCGCGTTGCAAATCATCCAGTCCATCCAGATCAATTACCTGCAAGGACACAGTTGCAGCAAATATTAAGATCAAAAACATCTGGCAAGTTCCATGAATGGAGCTAATTAACTTAGTAGGAATACACACTTACCTTGCAAGATATTGCGTTGAAGAAATAACATAGCTTTGTAATTGTCTCTCAGACTTTGACTGGGAGAATGCCTCTAACAACAATGGGAAGCATTTGTGACATCAGTACATGAAAATCATGGGACTTCATACCAACCGGTTTCAAGTCCTTCATGGACACAAGTTTTTTCAAGTTCGCAGAATACCCACATGGAACTTTCACACCATACAGGCACTCACAGAGTTCTATTTTTTCCATTTTTGACAAAGTATAGCAGGCCGGGGGGAGGTATGTACGCTTTCCCTTCTCCAATGAAGCAACCTCAGTCCTTATGCCCATTTCCAGCATGTCACGGTGAACTTTGATGCCATCTTTTGTCTTTCCCGGAATGTTCAACAGCAAACCAATCAAACTGTCACAAACATTTTTCTCTACATGCATGACATCAATGCGATGTCAAAATTGTAAGTGCTCCAGTATGGTAGATCCCAAAGAATCGATCTCTTCTTCCAAACATTTCTTTCTGGAGGTTTAGAACATTTACCAAACTCAACTTTGATGTCCTTCACGCGCAAGTAAAACTCCTTACCGGTCACAAACACTGGGTTGATCCTTTCTTAGGCTTCCCATTAAATGACTTCCTCTTCTTACAGTAGGCGTGATGCATCAGAAGAAACCTGCGGTGACCCATGTACACTATTTTTCTGCAGTTCTATAACCACATGCTTTCATTTTCATCCAGGCAAATAGGACAAGCCTTGCCTCCTTTTGTACTATACCCCAACAAATTTCCATAGGCCGAAAAATCATTTATGATGCAAAATATCATGACCTGCAATATGAAGTTCTCTCGCTTATATGCATCCCACACCCGCACCCCTTCGCTCCACAATTTCTGTAAGTCCTCGATTAAAGGCACTAGAAACACATCAATATCATTCCTGGGTTGTCTGGGTCCTGAGATTACTAACAACATCATGATTTACTTGTGCTTCATACATAACCAAGGAGGCAGATTGTAGATGCATAAAAGAACTGGTCAAGTGCTATGCCGACTGCTCATATTTTCGTGTGGATTCATACCATCTGTACTTAGCCCAAACCTTATATTCCTCACTTCGCCGCCAAACTCACCAAATGTTCTGTTAATGTTTCTCCATTAAATAGAATCAGCTAGATGTCTTAGTTTTCCGTCTTGTTTTCGACCTTCAGCATGCCAACGCAAGTACTTCGCATTTTTCGGATTTGCAAACAACCATTTCAATCTAGAAATCACAGGCAAGTACCTCATAGTTTTGGCCAGAGGCCCTTTCTTTACCTCGTCACATTCACTGTGATAAATTCGGTCCCTATGCTTATACCGCGATGCATCGCATCTAGGACAAACATGCAAATCCTCATACTCATTACGGTACAACACACAATCATTTGGGCATGCATGTATTCTTTTGATTTCCGTTTCCAACGAATACAATAGTTTTTGGGCCTGGTAAGCCGATCTTGGCAACTCATTTCCCTCTGGAAGCATGTCCACTAAAAGATCTAATAGTGCCGTGAAACTCTAATCGCTCCAACCATTGCTTGCCTTCAAGTTATATAATCTTAGCACAGAAGACAACTTTGTAAATTTGGCACATCCAGGGAACACAGGCTTCTCATAATCAACAATCAATTTCTCAAATTTACCAAAGTCATTTTCGCTATAATCTTCTTCTACATCACATAACATTTCATCTAAATTTTCATCATCTACATGCACATCCGAATGAACATTATCAAAGTTTTAATGATCATCATCACTGCAATCCACTTCCGGGTCTTACTGATTGGTAGCGGTGCTCGTTTCCTCAAGATCTTCGCCATGCCATATCCAATGGGTATATCGGGTGTTAAAACCACGATGAATCAAATGACTCTTAATCTGATCAGAGTTGCTGAACCTCTTTAAGTTCATACAATCTATACAAGGACAATGCATATCTTTCTCTCCCTTCTTCGCCTTTTCTTGCTCAGCAAATTTAATAAACCCATTCACGCCCTCCAAATACTCAAGAGTAGCATGTTTTATTCCATACATCCAATATTCTCGGTCTATCTACAATTCACAAAATGACAAATTGAAAAAAATAATTAATGACTCAGGCGTGCATGCATAAAACATATGGTCAATTAGGCTATATGTATACAACTACTTACAATTAATATATGAAACACTAACTTGATGCATTAATTGTAAACGCATTAACTTCAGCCATAAATCATTCCTATCTTAACTTCAGCAAGCTATAGCTAGCTAGCTACCCTCCTAGCTTGGAGCTACAGCTAGTTTAATTGGAAGTAGAGAGAGGAGGGGGGAGAGTGAGAGAGTGATCGAGAGAGAGAGAGAGGTGATGAGAAGTTTACATTACTGAGATGGATCGAATTAACTTCCTTCCATCTAGCTTGCCCAGATCACTCTAGCTTGGAGCGTGGAACGGAAGATAATTAACAGAGAGATCAAGATGGTTAGCAAGGGTCGAGTGGGTTAATTAATCTTTGTAGTGGAACTTTTACTAACGGTTCCAAAGCACAACCGTTAGTAAACTTTCCTCTCTTCTAACGGTTCAAACAGTAACAACTGTTAGAATAAATAAGTGGTTTTTACTAACGGTTTCCCAGAACGTAACCGTTAATAAAAAAGCTCTTCTCCACTGCGGCCCTTGTACACTAACGGTTTTCTTTGAGATTTCATACAACCATTAGAAGATAGGGGTTAGTGGACTGCATTTCTATAGTAGTGTCTGCAAACATGGAAGAGTCCTTGCTCATTTACTTAGCTGCTACCCCTCACGCAGTAAGTGCAGTTCTGGTTGCAGAAAGAGAAGGTATGCAACGACCAGTGTACTACGTAAGTAAAGTACTAAATAGACCAAAGGAGCATTACCCTGAGGTCCAAAAACTACTCTATACTCTCTTAATGGCATCGCGAAAGCTGCGACATTACTTTCAAGGGCACAAGATTTCCGTGCCCTCGTCCTTTCCCTTAGGGGATATTCTCTGCAATCTGGAAGCAACTGGTCACGTTGCAAAGTGGGCGATAGAACTCGGAACATTTGATCTCCACCTCATTGCTCGAGTAGCAATCAAATCTCAAGTTCTTGCAGATTTTGTGGTCGAATGGACTAATCCCGAACAACTTAAGCAAGAACCAGCAGATTTGTTAACTATCGACCATTGGATGATGTACGTTGACGGTTCTCGTAGTTTTTCAAACTAGGGGACTAGAGTGGTCTTAATCACACCTCAGGGTGACCAACTCCAGTATGTCATACAACTCCACTTTGTTGCTACCAATAATGCAGTAGAGTTTGAAGGTCTTCTTGCAGGGTTTTGAGCAGCCAAATCCCTTGGAGTCCATCAATTAGTGGTAAAGGGAGATTCACAATTAGTCATAAACCAGGTAAAATAGGAGTACAGCACCTCCAATGAGACAATCGCTCATTACCTGGACGAAGTGAGGAAATTGGAAAAACACTTCAAAAATTTCGAAGTCCAATTTGTTAAAGCGAAGAGACAATATTCTCATAGACCAATTATCAAAAATTGGGTCCTCATGTGCATCCGCTCCGGCAGGAGTTTTCATTGAACACTTAACACATCCCTCAATCAAAGAGAAGATAGAGGTGATGACTAACGTCGCCACTCTCGAGCATGAAGCAGATTGGATCCAACCATTGAGGATCTATCTCGCGTATGGGACCTTGCCTGAGGATGAAACCGAAGTTGATCGGTTAGTTAGAAAAACACGCATGTACAAACTGGTCGAAGGGACCTTGTACATAATAGGTGCTCAAGGAGTACTCATGCGTTGCATACCTCAAGAAAAAGGACAAAATTTTTTGAGAGAAATTCCTGGAGGCATGTATGGTGCACATGCATCCTTTAGGACACTAGTCGGAAAGGCTTTTTGACAAGGGTACTATTGGCCTTCGGCACTAAACAATGCCAGGTAATTGGTCAAAACATGCCCGCAGTGTCAATTTCATGCCCGCATATGCATTAGAAACTATTCCCTTGAGTTGGCCATTTGCCGTATGGGGAATAGATATCGTAGGCCCTATGCCTTAAGCAGTCAATGGATGTAAGTTTTTATTTGTAGCCGTAGATACATATACCAAAAGGATTGATCCTGAACCAATCTAAACCATTACCGCCGCTACAGCGAAGAAGTTCTTTCATAAGAACATTGTCACATGATTTGGATTTCCAATTCGTCTCATTACAAACAATAGATCCTAGTTCGTTAGTGGTCTTTTCCTAGACTATTGCGACTATATCAGGACCAAAATCTACTTCTCATCAACTGCTCATCTGCAGAGTAATGGTGAAGTCGAATGCGCCAACGGGTAGATAATACAAGGGGTTAAGAAACGTGTATTCGACCTCCTTAAAATACGCTCGGAGGCTTGGGTAAACGAGCTCTACTCCGTTCTATGGGCACTACGCACCACACCCAGTAAAGCTATAGGTGAGACGCCTTTCCAACTGGTCTACGGTGCAAAAGCCATTCTGCCAAATGAAATCCAACTTGGCTCTACTCGCATAGATAACTTAAATATCATTAATCAAAGTGAGACACGTGAAGATGAAATCATTCTTCTTGAAGAAAAGCAAAATAAAGCATTGTTTGGTCTATAGCATATTTACAAGCTTTACATAAATATCATCGTAAAAGGGTACAACAACATAGCCTTCACGTGAGAGATTTGATTTTAAGAAAAATCCAAAATTAGTCTGGTCACAACAAGTTCTCCCCTTAATAGGAAGATCCCTACACTGTGATCTCAATGTCACGACCTGGATCAGCTCGCTTAGCTATGGAAGATGGAAGGATTCTATCTAACACCTAGAACATAGACCAGCTGCAAAAATTTTATGTGTAAATTTTTTCATTTTCATTATACATTTTTTACATTCAATAAAGCACATTTTCACTATATGTTGTAGTTATTTTCCCGCTTCTTGTCCTCACTCTTTTTCTTGGGCCTAGCCTGGGAGCTGGTTGAAATAAGCATTTTATCATACTGTTTAAGTGGATTCGCTAGACAATCTCATGGTTGCATCTAGTTAAGACATCTCTTTATAAGCCATTTCTTAACGTATAAGAGACTTACTAGCATATTCCAGATCACTCAAGTGGCTGTCATTCACAACAAACTTAGGCATTTACATTAAAATGTTTATCCTTGCGACCATGTGATCGCATATAGCCAAAATTCCTCTTTTTAAGCCGTATTCTAATGCATAAGAGACTGACTTATATGTTTTCGATCATCTACACCATAATTTATTTTCAAACCTGCGACCATGATACCATGCCTTCAGTATTTATGGTCACAGGAGGGGGCTAGGAAAATATAACTATAGCATTAAGTCAAAAAACTAAGTTCTTACATTTTTTCATCTTAACATTTTTTTCAATCATTGAAATTTCTGCTAATTGTATGTATTTGCAAGGTACAAAGCTATGATAAGCAAAATATTTTCATTTCCATTGTTAAATTTACAAAAATTTACAATAAGAAGGGATACATCAGGTGAGGTCGAGGTCATGTAACAATTTATCTACTAAGGGCTTGACCTTGGCCCTGGTTGCGTTCAGCTACTCCTCGCCGTAAAAAATTGCATCTCCCACCAGTGGATTTAGATCCAAATTCGTACCATGGTGATGCCTAAGCTTGCAGAGGATAGTAGAGACTATGACACAGACTTTGGCTCTTAGTCTCTCCTTGTACCTCATTGCAGATTCTGGGATGTTGGCGACCAGCAAGTCGGCTTGAGCCGCGACCAAACTTCAAAACTCTTCAAGAGATAAGTTGACCTTGTCAAGTTTAACAATGTCGTGGTATTACGAATACCCCAATAGGTTTTGTGGAGGTTCCAAGCGAAGAATAGATGACGCGAGCTGACCGAGTGACCGGTCCTCTCCTGTCGGGCAAGCACAAACAGAAATGCAGTCTACTAACCCCTATCTTCTATCGGTTATTAGCGAAACAGCACAAAACCGATAGAAAATGTGCCTCGCGGTCATATAAGCCCGACGGATGTATTTTCCCTATCGGTTTCTAAGAAACTTACCGATAGAATAAATAGTATGATTTACTCTAGCGGTGATGAACATATTTGCCGTTAGAAGAGATGCATAAGTACTGACGGAAGAATGTTGTGCGCCGATAGGACTGGTCGACTTCAACAACTAGACTTATTCTATCGCTACTGTATGAATATACCGACAGAGTATATTAAAAATTCCTATCGGCAATATGTAGTTCGCCGATAGAATAGTTGACCTTCTACAAATATTTTTATTCTATCGGCAATGGATTCTTTTACCGTTAGAATATATAGAAAATTTCTTAGAACTGTTCGTCTTCTAATAGTTTTATTCTATCGGTAATGAATGTTTATACCGGTAGAATATTGCAAAAAATATCTTAGAACTGTTGGCCTTCTACAACTAGTAATATTCTATCGGTAATGTACGTACACACCGATAGAGTATGTACAAAAATTCCTATCGGTAATATTTATTGTGCCGATAGAACCATTCGGCTTCTACAGATGTTTTTATTACTAACGGTATTCTGTTTTCTTACCGATAGAAAATATATAATTGTATAAATACACGGGTATGTCTCTTTCATTCTCACAGTTCATCTGGGGCTCGTAGTCCTAACCCGTAAGCTCCATGGACGGCCGGCGCACCTCTACAGGGGACCGCTGCACCTCCGCACCTCCATCGACGCCCTCTAGACGTCGGCATCCCAAGGAAGGTACGTAAAATTTCTGCAATATTGTTAGATTATTCTAATCCGATTATGGCAATAATTCTGCTTTTTTTGTATCCTTCATTTTGATGTGTCTTCTTTTCAATATGATTATGATCTGTTCAGGTCCTTGGATGATGCTCGTGAGGGGCAACGTATTTCATGGTTCTTCATCGCAGTACGCTGCCTACGTTGGCTTGTTGGCGAAAGAAATGGTGAAGATCACCGTCGAGAGCTGGAAGGACGTGAAGGGCGAGATCTTGGTTGGCTCGGTCGAGAAGATGCTTAAGCCCGGCGTGTTTCTCAAATCAGGACCTATAGAAAGCATCTTACATTTTTTTTCATGCACCAGCTTGTGGCCAGATGCTTACCTGCTTGGAGAAGAAGAATTGTTGTTATTTGCACAGCCATTCTACACCATCACTACACAGAACAACATCTTGGAAGGTAGGTTCTTTTTGTTAATGGAGTTGAGTTGAGTTGATCGAGTTTGAGTCCGAGGAAATCACCAATACGTACAAATGTATGTCGACGGCAATTCCAGCTCCTCGGGCGTCTTCGAACTGAACTCCTATGGTTAAGTCCAATGTGGTTCAGACATTTGCTGTTTTGGATGAATGGATTTGTGATGTATTCGGTCTAACTTGTAGTCGGTAGTTGCATTGTGGCAACCTGCAAAGGTTCCCTTTTATGTAAAATGCATGTATGGGCCACTGGGTCCTCGTCGTGATCTGTTGTTAATTTCAGACGTGGCTTTTGTAATATACATCGAATGTGTGAATTGTTGTATTTGTATATTGTTGTATATTTGTGTATCATGTATTGCTAATTGGGACATGAACTTGAATGTGCAGGGAGCATTTGTGTATTTAATTGTATTGGTAGGTAGGTGTGTATTTGTACTGCTGTTTCAGACATGCACTTCAATTTGTGAACTGGCATGTGTATGTTTGTACCTGAATTTGTATTGGTGAACTGGCATGTGTATGTTTGTACCTGAATTTGTGAACTGGCATCTGTAATTTCTTTGGCAAGATGAAGTCCCAACTGACGAGGATTGACACCCGGGTCATTTCTAATAAACTTTTAGTTCAAGACAAGTTCGAACCAGACATGTATCTGGTGATGCGAACTCCAGCTATTCTGAGGGGCATCACCATGAGGTCGCAAGCTTTACGCGATCAGGTCGCAAGCTTTACGCGATCAGGTCACAGCTTTACGCGGTCAGACCGTAAGCCTTGCGCGGTCAGAAGTTCGTAGGCTATACGCGAACTACACATTCGGGATATTACGCGGTCAGCCAATATCCCGCGGTCAGAACATCTGCCGATCAGGATACTTGGGATCTATCTATTTCGGTTGCCCGTACAACAGGATATTCTAAGTATCCCGAAGATTCCTACACGTGGAGAATCAACCGTCAGAAGGTTAACACATACAGTTATCCGTGAATAACACGTGTTTAACCTGCGTGGAGGTTAAGAGCAGTTCCAAAAAACCGCATCCAACCGTCCGTGCAACCGTTTGATGCAGTTTCCTCTACATGGCACCCTTTCAAACAGTACAAAAGGATGGCATGGAGCATCAATGAGGGGGGGATCATCCGAAACATCAACCGAGAGATTGGAAGATCAAAAAACCCAAAATCATCCAAGTTAGCCAAATCTACGGCACACCTCATATAGCATTTTAGTAAGCCTTCTTTGGCTTATCCTTGTACACTCTTACAGGGAAAATCCTCGCCTCTGAGGACTTTTCCCTCCATTTGTAAACCCTTTACCACACTTAGTGAAATCTCAACAGGACGTAGGGCTTTTACTCCCACCATCGAGGGCCCGAACCTGTCTAAACTCTCTGTGCTCCTGTTCACTATTGTTCAGCATACCTTCCCGAAGGGTCATCTTGAAAGGTCTCACAATTACAAATTCTGCATAAGTTCGGCTGAGGACTCCGAGTCCGAATCGTCGACAGCTGGCGCCCACCGTGGGGCCTTTCTCAAGGCGTCCTAATTGAAATTCGGAGGTTCGCCGAAACATGGCTGGAGCATATGATTCCGAGAACGATTTCGATCTCGAGGATTATGCCCATATACCCATGCCTTCTCCAAGCGATCCTGTTCCGATGGAAGAGGTCGAAGGCCAGAATCTTCCACAGGTTGAATCATCTCCCCAAGTCATGTTAATCGACCAGGAGGTAACTGGCACAAGGTCAGAACCCGCAGAGGTTCTTAATGTGCTAGGTGATGAATCCGGCCCGTCATACGATCCCGCTGAGGGAAAATATGATGGTGACCCTGAAGTTAGCCCAGGAAGGTTCGACCCTGATAACCTCCACCGTCTCTTTGATTTCGAGTCTGACTCGGAACAAACCGAGATGTTCTCCCCATCGGCGACCTCTCTCCCTAGGCAGTTTGCTGCGTTGTCGGAGGAAACTCCCGTTCAACAGGCTGCCAGGGAAGAACAAGATCGCAAACAGAAGGAGGAGCAAGATCTCGAGCAACAGAACAACGAACTACGCAGAACTGCCCTAGAGGCTCTTCAAGGTGCGCAGGCTCGTTACGATGCTGCCCCGAGTTCTTCTCGACGGTCGCGTGGTCGTAGACGTGACCAGACTCCTTCCTTACCACCGGAGCATTTCCCAGTGGACGAAGAAACAGTAACACCTGGTGCCCCTAGGAGAAGTACCCATGGTCGACTGCGATCTATCGCGGAGGTCATGCGTAATTTTCCTCCTACGGTCACGGATGCGCAGAGACCGGCCTTTTTCAGGATCCTGGCGGAAAGACTGGACGAGGTCGCATCCGAGGCGACCCCAACAGCCTCTTCCCGCTCAGTGACACATCCCCGTGAACGAGATGGTCCTCATTTTGGCTCTGGCCGACGGAGTTACCCGCCACCTCTACCGTCCTGACAGGACAAATATCGGCGAATGCAGGACTCTCGTAGTAGGGATCGAGTTCCCGTTCACTCTCGTTTGGGACCCCGAGTAACCTCCCCATTAAGTGAGTTTGCTCGAAACCCGACCGAAAGTCGCAGGACGGTTCACGGTCCTTACGTTGGTTGCAAAGCTTTCTCGCCTGGCCTACGAGCAGTCGTTTGGCCCGATAAGTTTCGACCAGGGGCCATTGAGAGGTTTGATGGAACTCAAAACCCATCTGAGTTCCTTCAGATCTATATTACTGCCATCCAAGCAACAGGAGGCGATGACAAGGTCATGGCCAACTACCTGCCAACAGTCCTCGCAGGACCGGCTAGAACCTGGTTGTTCAATCAGCCTGAGGGTTCTATCTATAATTGGGAAATGCTATGCGATGCCATCCTCAGCAATTTCTAAAACTGTTACCAAAAGCCGGGTAAGGAGGACGACTTGCATAGACTGCGGCAAACTTCGACCGAAACGCTTCGGCAGTTTGTCAAGAGGTTTGTCGGGGTAAGAAATACCATCCCGAACATATCTGATGGCTCCGTAATCAGGGCATTTAAGCATGCCGTTCGATACCGGAGATTCACTGAAGACTTGCTTATCCACCCTCCTCGATCAGTGGCCGATCTGTTCGATATGGCTGATCGATACTCCGATGCAGCCGAGGCAGTCGAATGGAACCGAATGGTTGATAAGGGGGACCTACCGCCCCAACCAGGCTTCAAGGACGCCAAGAAAGAAGATTCAAGCAAAAAGCCGGAGTCTTCACCGGGTGGGAAGTCAAAAAAGTCGAAGAGGAACCGCTCTGGACAGTACCGTGAGGTCGCAGTCGCGGAGAAACCACCTTCGACCAAAGGTAATAAGTCTTCTTTTAAAAGTAAAACTGCTTCTGGCGGCCGGGATTCCGACCAGCCAGAAAAATCAACTGATCCGCAGGAGGGCAAGAGGTGGTGTCCACTCCACAACTCCGTAGGCCACGACCTCAAAAACTGCAGGAGTTGGTTGAAACAGCTGGATGATTTCTACCAAGGAGCTGGGCCAATGCCAACCTTACCGCCTAAAGAGCAGGCGTGCGGGGTTAGAGACGTCGATGGAGACGAAGAAATGGCTTACCAGGTACCTCAAAATCATGTTAATGTCATATTCGGAGGTTCCTCCTCTTTCGTTTCCAAAAGGCAGTTTAAAACCTTTTGCCGAGAGGTTAACCAAACGGAGACATCCCTTGGCGAACCTCAATATCCCCGTTGGTCGGATATGCCTTTGACGTTCGATCGCACTGACTGTCCTGTGGGGCTAACTCGACCATTGAGGCTACCTCTGGTTATTACCCCAATCATCAGTAATGCGAGAGTCGAAAGGGTCCTGATTGATGGGGGAAGTTCCCTTGATATTTTATTGGTCAAGACACTCGACGAGATGCAAATTCCTCGTTCAAAGATCAAGCCCATAATCCATCCGTTTTATGGGATAATCCCAGGCCCCTCCATGATGCCATTGGGACAAGTGGTCCTCCCGGTCACTCTGGGAGAACCAGATAACTTCCGAACAGAATTGGTTACTTTCGATGTAATCGATTGTGATTCAGTTTATAATGCAATCTTTGGCAGGCCGACTCTTGCTAAGTTCATGATGGCAACGCACTATGCTTATCAGTGCGGGAAATTGCCTGGCCCCAAAGGTGTCATTTCGGTCCGAGGAAGTCGCAACGTGGCGCTCACGTGCGACCGGCTATCTTTGGAGATGGTCGATCAACTTCCCCCCCGGGACGCTCAGGTCGCCACCGTCGCCACCGATGCGATCAGGGCTACTCCTCGACCAGATGAGAAACTCAAACAAGTTCCCTTGTACCCAGATGACCCATCCAAGACAATTCGGGTTGGGTCAGCCCTGGATGACAAATAGGAACTCGACCTCGTTGCTTTCCTCCGGGCTAACGCAGACGTGTTTGCGTGGAAACCGTCCGACATGCCCGGTGTCCCAAGGGAAGTAATTGAGCACAGGTTAGCAATTCGACCTGGACAACGACCAATAAAGCAAAAGCTCAGGCGTTTTGCCACCGACCGACAGGAAGCCATCCGAGAAGAGTTAGACAAACTCTTACAAGCCGGGTTTATACGCGATGTGAATCACCCGGACTGGCTCGCCAATCCGGTCATGGTCCGCAAGTCAAATGGCAAGTGGCGCATGTGCGTCGACTATACTAGCCTCAACAGTGCCTGTCCGAAGGATGACTTTCCCCTTCCCCGCATCGACCAGCTGGTTGACTCCACTGCGGGTTGCGAACTGATGAGTTTTTTGGATGCCTACTCAGGATATCATCAAATTAGCATGGCAGAAGACGATGAAGAGAAAACTGCCTTCATCACCCCGTTCGGCACATACTGCTACGTCAGAATGCCGTTCGGTCTCAAGAACGCTGGTTCCACGTACCAGCGCTTGATGCAAAAGACCTTTCTTTCCCAGATAGGGTGTAATCTCGAAGCATATGTAGACGACTTGGTTGTAAAGAGCACCAAAAGATTATCTTATTTGGACGATCTTGCTGAAACCTTCTGTAACTTGAATCGCTTTGGAATAAAATTGAACCCGGAGAAATGTTCTTTCGGGGTTTCTTCAGGGAAGCTTCTTGGTTTCCTTGTGTGTTCCAGGGGCATTGAGGTTAATCCTGAGAAAATCAGAGCTATTGAACAAATGAGGTCGCCCTCGACCATGAAGGATGTTCAACGCCTGGCTGGTCGCATGGCGGCTTTAAGTCGCTTTATATCGCGATTAGGCGAAAGGGGACTACCTTTCTTTAAAGCCTTGCGGAAACATCATAACTTCACGTGGTCCGATGAGGCCGAAAAAGCGTTTCAGGAGGTAAAAACATATCTTTCTAGTCCGCCAGTATTGGTGTCTCCTGAAAAGGAAGAACCATTACTTTTGTATTTGGCGGCCACCCCACACGCGGTCAGCGCAGTTCTGATCGCGGAAAGGGAAGGAGTACACAGACCTGTCTACTATGTGAGTGAAGTACTTCATGGTCCTAAGGAGCGCTACCATGAGGTCCAGAAGATACTTTACGCGCTACTGATGGCTTCCCGTAAGCTACGACATTACTTTCAAGCACACAAGATCACAGTACCCTCCTCTTTTCCTTTAGGGGATGTTGTCCGAAATCCAGAAAAATCTGGTCGAATCGCCAAATGGGCGGTCGAATTCGGTGCCTTTGAGATCCATTTCACCCCTCGCACGGCAGTTAAGTCTCAGGTTTTGGCCGACTTTGTGGTCGAATGGACCAACCCTGAGCCACCCGTGCAGTTGGCAAAGGAACTGGAGTATCCCGATTATTGGACAATGTACTTTGACGGCTCCCGTAGTTTTCAACACTCGGGGGCTGGAGTGGTCTAGTTACGCCTCAGGGCGAACAGCTTAAGTATGTTATTCAACTACACTTTGTTGCCACCAACAATGCAGCAGAGTATGAAGGTCTTCTTGCAGGGCTCCGGGCAGCAAAATTCCTCGGAGTCCGTCGATTAGTGGTGAGGGGGGACTCACAGCTAGTCGTAAACCAGGTAAACAAGGAGTACAGCACCTCCGATGAGACAATGGCCCTTTGGTCTCACGGGATTTTATTGTTTATACCGATAGAAAAATACATCCACTAATTCAAATATTTTTCCGAGAAATTTACTTTTTCTATCGGTATTATTTTGTTGTTTCGATAGAAAATTACATAAGTCTATCGGTATCATTTTGTTATATCGATAGAAAAGTTCCTCCGCTACTTTATTACTCGTACACGGCCCTTTAGTTTCCCTCCACTCGAACAGTTCCACCTTAGAGCACTGCGTCTCTTCGAGAGCGAAGAAAACCCCAACCTCCGCCGTGAGCACTCACTTCCTCTCTCCCACACGACGATCGCCGGCTGGACACTGGTTCGTCACTGCCACCGGTTCTTATTTTCGTCCTTCGCCCGCCGTTGCTGCGTTCTACACCGCCTCTCCATCACCAGAACTGATCGCCGCCGTAAATACCCTTATTCGTCGTTCTATTTCCAGCATCTTCTTTATTTGATCCTAGTGTTTTGCACGTACTAATTCTTCGAGTTTTGCAATTACACTAGGGTTCCCTATTGTGTTGGCTTATGTACATTCCGCAGGCAATGTTGATTTTAATTAGGGTTTACATAATATGTTCCAGTGCTGTAATGAACTTGTTTTGAGATTTTAACTTCTCTATACTGCTGTATGTGTGATCAATTGTATCCAACTGCCATGTAATGCAGATTATATGTTGGAGGTGTTCTTACACATATTCTATCGGCAGCTCATGTGTTTACCGATAGAAAATTTTTCTGCACAAGTAGTAAAACTTAATTTGGATCTGGAAGGACATGAGCAATGCAATGTACTAGTTTGGTTGGGAATTTTTACTTACTTCGTATGAATATATGGCAATGTGGATGGGTCTTCGATGTATATGTTTCAAATGCCTATATACATGACTTTTCCCAACCTAATAGCTGTGAAGTCCTGATGACTCACATACAGGCTAGGCTAAAGATTTTGCACAGTGGCACTTAGATGCTTGTGTGCATATTTACGTGTGAAATAATAATGCTGGCCCATGAATATTAGTGTAGCAAATCATCGAGAATGTTATGTGATGACAGTGAATGGTGGCTTGTCAACAAAATATTTCTGAAGAGTTCAGTAAGTAATTTATGCATGTCTTTCTTTTTGTATTATTTTCCCTTTTGCCGCCCTAGTTAGTCTCCAGTCCTGGGCTGAGTTATGGAACTCCAAGGCGAATTAATTGCCATATATATGGTTTGTTGAAGGTTTTGTAGGGGAAGACATGTCGTCGTCTTCATCGGATGGTACTAGTGGTTCGACTTGGGCCAACCCCATCGTAACTACTAAAGATGGGGCTGTTACATCCCAGCGCAAGAGGGTGGGGCGAGGCGCGACGACGTTGGGGCGTTTGGCCAAACGCACAGATCTTTTTTGTGAGTTCAACCAATTTGGGAGGCCGATTGGAAAGAATGCTGGGAGGTACGCGGCCTACGTTGGGCTGTTGGCGAAAGAAAGGATGAAGATCACCGTCCAGAGCTGGAAGGACGTGACGGTGGACGAGAGGGATAGGTTGTGGGCGGAAGTGAAGGTTAAATGAACTGAAATCGCTGAACTCTTTCGTAATCACGTTCTCTTGGCTTATACTAAAGTTTAACTAACTCGTGATTAATTGTATGCATTTTTCGGAAACAGGCTAAGTGGAACATCCCCGATGATACACCTAGGACTGCCTGCTTGAAGGACATGAACGGAACATGGAAAACCTTTAAGAGCTGGCTCGTCAGTAACTTCCTAGTTGCGGGGAAATCTCCTTGCGAGAAGTACCCCTTCATATCGGAGGAGGTATGGGAGGAATTCACCAAGCAGAAGGGGACTGAGGAGTTCAAGGCCCTTAGCGAGAAGAATAGGGCGATCCAGAAGAGGAACGACCACCCGCATCGGCTCGGATCCCGGGGCTATGCGGGGAAGGAGGAACAGTGGAAGAAGGAAGACGAACAAAATCCTGTCATCGACACCCCTGAGTTGCCGCTCTCCGAGATCCGGGATGAGAGGTGCAAGCGATGGTGGAGGGGGAGGGGGTCCGTGTCGTCCACGGGGTCTGTGCAGTTCGCAACCCCTGGGGACGCCGACGTTGTGAGGCGAATGGTAAGTTGGCTAACCTCGTAAACTGTGTGCGCACAAGTGTATATAAGGCAATTTGTCTCACAAGGTACCTTCAAATGTAACAGATCTCTTTTGAGAAGGAGGCAGCGGAGGGATTGTTTACCCCGCAGAGGGAGAACGACATCCTCACCCGGGCTCTAGGAAATAAGGAGCATCCCGGGCGGACACGGGCCGTGGGAGCCATTGTGTCGTGGAAGGCCGGTTTCGTAGATCCGGCTCCACCGAGGAAGAAGGCCCGCACCTGGAAGGAAAAGGAAGCTGACCTCTCCGATAAGATACGGGCTGAGGTACGGGAGGAGATACGGGCGGAGATGCGGGCTGAGATACGGGCTGAGGTACAGTCTGAGGTGCAAACCGAGGTCGCACAAATGAGGGAAGAGTTTGCACGGTTGAGACAAGCATTGCTGGCCAAGAGTGCAGATGCGGATCCCCAGGACGACGGTACCCCGCGGGGTCGGATAAGCAATTGCGCTTCGAAGGTACTCGCGGATCCAGTGGATCTACTTGAGGTACTGCAAGCCTTCATCTGTGCACTTAAGTTGATGCAAGCCTTCATTTGTGCACTTAATTGTTACAAATTTGCAGGGGCTGGAGGGCCGCATCCTACAGAATCACGTAGGCGCCGGGCAGGAAGTGGTTGGACACGGCTTCGTATATCCGTCTGGGCCGGATGTCCAGGTCGGATGTCCGGGTCTACTGTGTACCTCTGCGGTTGGGTTTCGCAAAGGTACAGGTGGACATGGCCATGCCGGGCTACAACGATTCTCCGTTGCCAGTCCCAACAGAGGAACTGCAGACACTTGCTGAGGCAGTGGGCTCCTACGTACAGTGGCCCAAGAAGTGTCTTGTAATACAACCGGTAAATCCTACACATTTTAGATTACATCCTACTCAGTACACTCAACTTGCATAATCTAACATACGTGCTCATTAATTTAAGTGGCCTGCCGCGGGGCTACCAGGGGACTGCGCCCCCAGCTCAGGGCATGAGGGCCGATCTCGTGTGAACCTGGACACATCAAAGACGGCCTCGACCCCACCCAGCGCATCCACGCCTCCACCTCGGAAGAAAGCCGCCATCACCTCGCCCTTGCCTTCGAAGGTACGCGCTCAGTCCCCGGCAAAAGGCAAGGGCGGCAAAGGCAAGGGCAAAGGGCGACAGGGACTGCCGCGGACGTTCACGAACGCGCTCCCACTCTTGTCGGAGGCATCTTTGCAGAAATTGGATCGATCAACCAGAGACCTCCACGACTGGTACCTACATCGAGCTCGGCGCAGCCTGAACTTCTTAGTTCCCTACAGGCCTGGGAAGTTCCACCGTGAGCCCGGGACTATATCCGTGGCACACGAGGATCTGTTCGACCTCTACAACTGGCGGGAGCTCGATATGTCCATCATACGGACTGGAGTCCTGTGAGTTTGCTGATGCTATGTATTGCTGTTTTCTAACTCTGTTTGCTAACTCTGCATTAATGTTGGAGTTCATTTGAATACTGAGTAACT